>NW_004625011.1:41182-65331 GCF_000247695.1 Heterocephalus glaber
ATGGTATATATGCTGTAGCAGCTTCCACAATAAACGAGACTTGATCAGAAACCTGTCTTGTCTCCATCTCTCGTGTCCCCTGTCCTTTGTCATTCTCGCTCCCCCTCTAGGGTCTCCGTTGACTTACCCGCGGGCCGGGACAAAAAGGAACCCTTCAGCATTGTTGGTGGGAATGTAAACTCATGCAACTATTACACAAATCAATATAGAAATTCCTCAAAGCTAAAACAAGAAATTCCATTTTACTCAGCTTTTAGGTATCCTCCCAAGTTATCCCTTCTAGAATACTTAATGAAAGAGAAGGTACCATCTAGGTACCAAAAGAGTTAAAAGTTTAAAACATCATATTACAATATTACAAGCTTAAGCACTTGACCTTGCAAAGAATGACATCTTGCTGATTCCTACTAGGGATCCTTACTATTGCCAGAATTCAAAGTGCTTGGCTTCTTCTTCTTTTTTTTTTTTTTTTGTTACCAGGGATCAAACTCAAGTCCTTGGGCTTGCAAGGCAGGTGGCAAAACCACTGAGCTATATCCCTGGCCCACTTGGCTTCTTTTTAAAGCTAATCTTTCCAACAACTTTACTCTCCAAGGCACCAGTTTTGTAGATTCTTCTTTTCTGACCAAACTTAACGTTTTTATCCTGATTCTCAATATAAAGCTGACTAAAAGATACCATCAGAACACATGCCACATCCAGAATGCTGGGTTGCCTTGAAGTTTCCTCCAGTAAATCACTGAGTCCACTGTCTTTAATCTCAATGTCTCAGGACATTAGAAAAATATAAACAAAATTTCCATCAGAGTAACACACATGATCTCAAGTCCAGCTACCAGTGGAATCCCTTTTTCCAAATGAAACTTCCCAAGCCTGGTCTTTACTGGATTCATTTCTATCAGAATTCTGATCTTCTGTGCTCTGGCCAGAATATCCTACCAAGCTCAACTTATAGCATTCTAGGGCTTCTCCAGCAATCATCTCCAAAACCTTTCCAAATTCCTCCTATGAACCAGTTCCAAATGATGCTGAACTACATGATCAGGTAGTTAAAATAATGGCCCCACTTTCCTGGTACCAAAATCTATGTTAACCACTTTCTCATCAGTGGGACAAAATATCCAACACCCACAACTTAAAAGAGGAGAAGTTTATTTGAGGTCATGGGTTTTATGTACTTCATGCCATAGTTAGCTGGCTCCAAGGCAGAAATTGCATGGTAGAAGGACTTGCCTTGAAGCAAATCTATTCACATCATGGCAGCCAGGGAGCAGAGAACAAAAAGAAATACATTATTCTAGATTATGCTCCCAGTGCACAACTTCCTCTCATATTAGCAATAATAAGGATGCATCCCAAGTGAATTTTACTAAATGAATGAAAGCAGGCATGGTTGAAATGTGAGTATTGTATTATTCCATTGAGAAGACAACTATAAAAGGCAAAACTATAGGTTGATGGGCATAGATGGAAGGAGGTTGGTTAATGAGAAAGAAGACACAACTTTCAGATGATGGAACTGATTGGGATTTCACTGCACTAATGACAGAGGCTTATGTGTTTACTAAACTTGGTAATCCCATAGAAGTGCTCATCAAAACTTGTGAATTTTATGCAAATGGTCAAGCAGAAATATCAACCATGACATGCAATTTCATGGCCGAGAAGGCACAGTGTGACAAGTTAATTTCACTCTGTTCTACATACATGATATATAGACACAGAAAGGGTTGGAGTAAAAATAATTACTGACCTAAGTTACTCTGGAAATTAGTGTTTGATGGAAAAATTTAAGGCTATAAACATAAATCACTGTACATAAACACTGCACTCTCTATAGTAGACTTGTTTCTCATGATGGTGAAATTAATTTTAAAATTGTTTTCCTTTTGTAGTAGGATGGAGCAAGAAAGGTAAAGAATGATGGATACTGCACCCAGGTGTGTCACCGTTGATGAGGGAAGTTGAGTGAGCCATGTGTAACCTGTGAGAGTCACAGTACAAACACATGAACACATGAATACACATAAAGGAACGGACAGACACAGACACCTGCACATGCAAGGGTGAGTACAAGTACCCACAACACCCATCTCTGCCTGATAAAACAACTGAAAGCAGTGGAACACTCAGCTGCTGGTCTCAGATGTCATTCTCCTGGGATCCTTGGAGGCTTGTCGCATTCAAAGTCTGGGGATAGCAAATGTAAGAGAGGCCTGCAGTAGTAGTGCCAAACACACTAGAAATTAAGGAGGTGAGCAAAGCACAGAAGGATAACAGAAGGACTAAGGCCATCCAAGGGATAAGACAGCTGACCTGGAAGGGCTCCCAGCAGACAAAGCAGGAGTTAGATGTTCATAGTTAATGCAGAAACCAAAGGGGTTGAATTGATTACAATTCTATGTCATTTATACCAATATGGCTATTTTGGAGCAGGATCATTAAAAAAGCCAGGAAATTCATTTCTGTACTAACTAGCTCTGTACTAACTAACTGACTTCACATAAATCATGAAATCTAAATGCATGTTTGGAAAAATAATTTTTCCCAAAGCATCATCAGTATGTTTGTCTTCAGTTCTTTTGACTCATTGTTACATTAATAGCAATAAGTAACTTAATATTAACTTCATATTAAATGCATACATGTTATATTTAATATATTCTAGAGTGTTTCATGAAAATAGGGAATATGTCACCTCTTTATCATAAATATTTTAAAGAAAATGTTCTCAAAATATTCTCTACAGCTATATACAATTTTGTTTTAAATGAGATGTTTGTGGAAATACTTTGTTTACTACTAGTTATTAAAAATTAATGACATTTTAATATTTCTATCAATTAGTAAAAAGGAATTACTTGACTATTTCTTGCAATCACAAGTTATTAGATAAAATCCTTATTATAATATATTGTTCATTCCCACAACTGTTCTTGGGATAATAGAATGTATTGGCCAGAAAAACAGTTAATGACTTTAATATACTCATTAATTTAAAAGAAAAATAAACATAAGCATATATTAACAGTTATTGTGCACATTGAACATTGAGAAGCAGTCAAAATTAATTAATATCACATTAATACCTATTAGATGTGCTCTTTTACTTATATGTCACTTAGCAAACTGATGTTGAGTCATTAGTTGGTGTTTTCTCTTTCAAAATAGTTTCTACGATACCTAGAAAAAGCCCACTAAAGGTTTTTGCTGCAGTTAAAAATCTGCAGTCTGAAATAGTGTCTCCTTCCCAACGTAAAAGAAAGTGAAATCCCCTTGGTGTGGTGAACTCTGCTGCTTACTCTGGGGAGAAAACTGGGACAATAGCAAGGAAGTAATTTTGGAAGGAATTTTTACAGGCAGTCCCTCTCCAAAGCATTTCAATTCTGGCTACTCACACCCGGCACTTGCCGCAGTCCTGATCTGTAGTGAAGGTCATAACAGTGCCAGTATGGACATTGGTTATATTAACTATTTACACCAAGACACCGGAGGTGCTCGTGTGCTGGAATCCTGCTGACTCAGGACATACTGTCCCTGGAAATCAACTTTCCACAGCTTGAACTATAGTGCAGCCATCTTGGGCTACACTTTTCCCTATAGTCTTTTTCTCAGAGGCCACACATTCAATAAAATTTCCAAGTTCACCTCCTCTATCTGTCATTTCCATCTTTTACATTTTCATCATTTTTATCTTAGTCAAGAACCTCATAGGTACATAAGGAAGCAGTAAACTTCTTAATTGATTTTCAGTTCTTTCCTGCTCCAAAATTTTTACCATTCTAAATGTAATCAGAGAATGGTTGTAAGTTTTCAATCTATACAGGTCCTTGGATATAGCATTTCCTACACACCATAGTGTTATATTCCTATGTCCTCCTAATAAATATTAGAACTTTTGCTGTCTGTCCCTGGAAATATCCTTAGTTTTTTATTCTTTGAATGTTTAATTTGTATTCTTTCTCTATTCCAGAAGCATACTCTTGCATGTGCATGTGTGCAGTATGAACCATTTTGATGAAGATTTAAGAGAAGACATTATTGAACTCAGAAATGAAAACACAGAAGTCAGGAAATGAAGCAGAGTTTAAACACCAAACATATTTTAGTACATGCTTTGGTTGGTATGGGAGTTGGTGGGAGGCATGACATATGGTATTTGAGAACAGAGAGCAAAGGGAAGTATGTTTAGAATCCCTTAGATGCAATGAATTCAATTACATTTGTATGAAGTAAAGTGAAAGATTAGATTACTTAGATTAACTTGCTATGCTCTACATAAAACAATGAAATAGCAATGTATGTTGTTGCCAGAATTTTAGGGGAAAATGCTGGCTTTGGGTGTCCCAACTGTCCAGGCCTGGCCATCTGTCCCATAGTGTCCATCACGGAGAAGAGCAGAGGGGCAGAGCAAGAAAAGAGTTCAATCAGCACGGCCAGACTGGGGATCACAGATAGAGTCTCAAGCTCTGTCCTCAAGGGGTTGGCAGAGCTTCAGGGCTTTGTAGAAAAGGGGAGGAAAGGAAGGGTCAGGGTTCTGCAGAGCTGGGTGTCCATGTAGGTGGAAGGGAAGAGAACCCTGATCAGTGTGTCTGGTTGATGCAGAACCATCAACATCTGCAATTTAGTCCCCAGGGGAAAGCTTTGGATCTCATCATGGGGTAATTGAACCCCCTTGGAGATGACCTCATCATGTGGTAATCTGTGAGACTCTGCTTTTCCTGGAATCAGAGGTGGCTATGGATTTAGAACAATGACTTTAGACCTCTAGGTGTTGTACTAGAAGATCTACAGCTGGTGACTGGAAGTCCTCTCAAATTCTGAAAATTGCTTTTGTTACTCTTATCTTGTGTCCTCAGTCTGAAAGGAGGATGAGATAGCTAGATAAATTTAAGACTAACAAACCTTGTAAGATAGATACTCCCTGAGTTCTTAGCATGCCTATGTACAAAGCTGACCTGGTGTCCATCCAAAAATTTTAAGGTAATAAGGAGACATATAAGAACAAAATGAAGGCAGAGATGAGTTTTATCCTGTTAGTTACCCGACAAATGTCTTCAGACCCAGCTTCTAAGTTCTTGTTATGATATCAAGATAGTGACACTTCAAGATCAATAGTCAAAAATTGATACATCCAGAAAATATTTAAACACTATTCTGTGGCACAAATCTTAATGAAAATAGAGGTGTTCAGACTTTAGTTTTATGTGGAGTATGTTCTTAAATGATTCTTACTACACATTAAAGTTTCATTTTGTACTTATGTGTATCATATGCATAGATTTTGCTTTGGTAAAAAATTGAAAAGTTGGTGAAAGGCTACTGTTAGGGTAACATGAAAATAAAGTAGATTTTTCACACACTGAAAGAGGGAAGTAGTTATCCATGTGTCCACATAGTGTCCGTTCTTCAAACAAAATCCATTGTGACTTCTTCACCCTTGTTCTCCAGTCCCCACCACTTCTCACTGGCCTCCAGGTCCCCTTCAAGGCACTGGAATTCTGAATACACAGTTTTTAAACACACTGAGTAAATTAGGTAGGGCTTGCTCAGGTACAGAGTTAATATAAAATACATGTATAATTATGCACAGGTATTCATTAGGAAGCCTTATAACATCAGAGGTGGAAAAGTCACAATGACCATCCGGGAAATCAGAGGCAGAAGAATCCAATTGACCATATGCTTGCTGTAGAGCCGGAGGATAAAGTAGCAGTCACGGTCAGAAACCTGGAAGCTCACTGCAAATCATGGGTGCCCGTCTGGGTTGGAAGGCTGAAGAAACTTAAGACCAGGTTCCAAAGGCAATGACAAAGACTACAATGCTTCCAAATACGGGGAAAAACTTCCTTCTTCTTTCCCTGTTTACTCCATCCAGGATAGCAGCGTACTGGTTGATGGCCTCACATCCGGGCTGCGTTCTCCTCTCTCAGTTTGCAGCCCTACATGCCAATCACCCAGAACTGACTAACTGCCTGGTTCTTACGTGAGTCAACTTGATGTATCACAATCAGCCAGCACACTGGGCTTGTATTAGTCCAAAAGGCATTTGCTAAATCAGAATCCTGGGATATTTTTATTTTTAGCATCTCCCCTGGAGCAGGATACACTTCCTGGCTTGCAACTGTTCTCTGCTAATCTGAAGATTTCTCTAGTGTGAACCACACTGTTATCAAAACCACAAATCCCCCCCATAAGGACTGGTCCTCATGCATCATTAGTGTCTTTGCAACTAGGGTGAAAATGTTTTGCTGTCTTGTTTGTTCAGAGAAAGCTTGCTTGGGAAATGAGTAATATTTTTTTCATCTTCTGTGAAACAGAAGCCTCAGGACTGCTCATGTATACACGAAGGGCAGAGGCACTTTTACTTCCAGATGTGCTTTTCCTACAACAGATCTTCTTGAAAACTAACAGAAGTATGATTTATGCTGGTATATACTGAACTTATGTGCCCTGGAACAAAATACCTCTAGGTTTCTCCATCACCTCTCTCATTATTTTCCTTCCTCAGATTTTTGTACATAATTCTTAGAGATCCTGACTTTTCAGATTCTGAATGTCACTCCCAATTCTGACATGTGTAATATTCATAGGGTAAAAGTTAGTACCCACACTAACCAGCCCAGGTAGAAGAATGATTGAAGAAAGCACTGGGGAAAACTCTAACCAGTCTCTGTGCTTAGGCTTTCACACAAATCTTCCTTAGACTTTCCCCAAACTGAAAACACTAAGTTTCTCAGTTCATCAAATATAGACAAAGAATATCTTGGCTGATGAAAATAACTGAGGTGATTAACAACATAGAATTTTAATAATTCTTAATTTGTGTGTTTGTGTAATATTTGAAAATATTTCCTGTCAGTCAGTCAGAAATCTTCAAATTTTTAAAAGGTACTTAGAATTTTTCCACAGTAAATAGAATAAAGACATTATTCTCAAGAACTGGATCAGCACCAGATCACTTTTACTGTTCAAAGGGTACATCTAGGTTGCAGTTGATTCTTACATGCACTAAAATGAGAATTGCCTTCCAATTATTTTCTTAGATCCTGACCATAGCAGAAGGCATGTCAGGAAATTCTGAATGACCTCTCCTCTTAGTTACAATGTTTTTTTAATTCACTACACATTATGTTGACTTTTCAACATGCTAATCCAACAGAATATAACTGTACAGTCAATTAGTTGGTTCTCATAAGTTGCAATTAATTTCATGAAAAAATATCATTTTCAGTGCGAGTTCTAGAACTACATTTTAGCACCTTAAACTTTCAGTGATATAGGTTTTGAGCACCCTTACATTCAAAATATACATCAGTAAAATGATACATATAATGTTGGTCGAATTAACCAAGTTGCTTGCCAACTCAGACTATAAATCATTACTATCTCATACTAATTCTTGCAGTTTTAAAAGGCAAACCTTGCTGCTTCAATTTATGCACAAAGTTGTTTCCAGGTTGTATTTTATTGGTAGTATAATGTCCTTTTTCTTTCGTTGATTCAGAAAGTTCATCTTTGAATTCAAAAGGAATGTTAAATTCATCTTTGCACTTTCAGTTTCTCACACCACAGAATCTATTTGGTATGTTTATTCTACTCATTCCAGTATTTAGTGATGAACTTTTTAGTTAACCAATCAAAATCACTGCACACATATTTGATAAACTAAATTAACAGGACATTTGAAGAAGATGCATTGAAATTAATGAACTTTTAATTTATGACTCTTTGAGAGCATAGAGTGCTTCACACAGAATGAATTAAGGGACCAGGCTGTCCATGAGACTCGGAACAACTCTGGAGAGTAAAAGTGTATATCTCTAGTGCCATTGATAGAAAACCCACTGATAAACAGCTGCCAGGGTACTACAATGCTACTATTGCAGTTCTATTACAATGCATGTTATTAACATATTTCATGCTTAGCAAAGCTACTGCATCAGCATGTAGCTACCCACATAGAATAATTTCAATAGATTTTTGGAAACAGAGTGCTCATAATGGTGCATATTAGATGAGTACAGTCCTTCATAAATTGATAATAAACACCTGAAACATGATATATTGTACAAGAACAAATGACATGAGATTTAAGACATTAATGGGCTATAAGATAAATTTTAATTAACCTATTCTAGATATTAAATAATTTCATGTGATGTCTGTAAACTGTCTCTTGGAGCTAAAAATGCCCCTCACTAGCCTGTCTACTCCCCCCTTCACACCCTTATTCCTCAGGGTGTAGATGAAGGGGTTGAGGGTAGGAGTCACCACTCCATAGAAGAGAGCCATGAACTTAGGCTGGTCTCTGGAGATGGAGGCTGGGGGCTGAAGGTACATGCTGATGGCCGGACCATAAAATAGGAAAACCACAAGGAGGTGAGAGGAACATGTCCCCAAGGCCTTTCTTCTTCCTTCAGAAGATTTCACCTTAAATATAGCATGCCCGATACTGACATAGGAAGCAAGAATTAAACACAGGGGCACAGCTAACATAAAGATGCATACAACAGACAATGCAAGCTCATTCACCACCTTTTCACCACAGGCGGTCTTGATCAGAACCGGAATCTCACACACCAAGTGATCCAGTTTATTGACACCACACAGTGGCAACTGTAGTGTAACAGTGGCCTCTGAGACAGCATAGGTAATTCCAGTCAGCCACACAGTGGATGCTAGGAGGAGGCAGAGGCGCTGATTCATGATGAGGGTGTAGTGCAGAGGCCTGCAGATGGCCACATAGCGGTCAAAGGACATAATGGCCAGGAGCAGACACTCTGTGCCCCCCATTAAATGAAAGACATAAAGCTGAACTGCACACCCCAGATAGCTGATGGTCCTCTTGGAGCTCCCCAGGTTAAAGAGCATCTGAGGAACAGTGCTTGTGGTGTAACACATGTCCAGGAAGGAGAGGTTACTGAGGAAGAAGTACATGGGGCTGTGGAGACGGGGGTCTATCTTGGATACCAGGATGATGGTGATGTTTCCCATCATGGCCATGGGGTAGGTTATCAGGAGAGTGATGAAGAGAGGCAGCTCCAGCCAAGGTCGGTCAGCGAAGCCCAGTAGAATGAACTCCGTGGGGTGGCTTTCGTTCATTACTGCCACTGTCTTCAACTGCTTCATCTATGGTAGAGAAGTACCAAGAAAGCTGCCATTATGGAGAATGAGAAAACATGGTCATGTGTTGATATGTGTGCAAAGAACACCATAGAACACAGGTTGTAATAATTAAAGGATTGGCTTCAGGTGGTCTAATTTCCCTTCATGACACAACCATACTGAAATTACATTTCCTCTCCTGTGAATATAAGATAACATTCCACTGACAACATTCCAAGGTACCTTGTATTCAATGAGTGGTTTCGGTACTTGATTACAATTGTATGGCAACAAAGCATGGTTTCATGTTCTCTATTTCATTTAATTTTCAAAGCCACTCTGTCAAGGTCCGCATAAAGCTATTCAGATGAGATGTGAATAGTCTCTCTTAATTTTACATTATCCTAGGTCAGACCTTTATCCTAATTAATACAATATTTATATAATCATAAAATACTTAATAAGCCTGGGTGCTAAACAGTCCAATCAGCTATTTTTCATCTATTAAATCGTTTAATATCCATCCACAAACATTATGACACAGGATATTTTAGATCTGTATTTTAGGGTGGTGTTATTTATTTCCACAATCAGCTAATAGGTAATATAATCTAAAGATCAAAAAGCTATCAGTGCCATTAATGAGGTAAGGAGACGTTGGACTATGAATTCAAAGTTGCAAGACTGTAAAGAAAATGTCTTCACTCTAAGGACCTTACCTGAATGAATGTGGCCCCTAGAAACTTTTTGAATTGGACATTATGCAAGATGTTACATGAGTACAGTGAATTTAGGACTGTAGCATGACCTAAATTATTTTTAGCTGAAATTCTGTGCTGTAGATGAGATGTGAAATCAAACCACAATATTCATTAATGTGATTATAAAGTAAGTCACTTACTCCCTATTCACTTATAGATAAAGGTGGGTTTATTTACCTACTAAGTACTGGCCTTGGCCCAAAACAGAACAAAAGTGCTGAAAAGAGTTACAGTAACTTGAAAAAAATATATAATAGAAGTATCCAATATCTTAATATATTATTCTCCCCAAAAGCTGGCTGCTTCCAAACTTGATTTAATATTTTGCATGTTTTCTCTCCATTGCTTAGTAAATATATTTGCTTCTCCTTTCTGTAGTTGATGTCTGACAGCTGATTTTTGCTGTTTTGTTAACTGACATTTCACCTTCTGTTTTATCAATTCTTGAGGAATTGTTGAACAGCTTACAAAACTGCCTGCAGAAGTAACAGTCAGAGTTCTTGTTCTATATTGATCAGTATTTCCCCCATTTTCTTCATCTCTGAAAGGCCTGAACTCTGTTTAATGATGACAGGTTAATGAGACAAGGGCAGTCATCTTCATCCTCCTCAGAGGCAGGTTTCCTCCCTGACCTGTCTGGCCTTCTTGCGTGGTGTCATTTTCATTTCTGTTCTCCTCAGAAAACTCAGCTGTACAACTGCTTTCAATAACCTGCCCTTTTATTTCTTCTAAAGGTTGACTGAATTCAGTCATTTCAAAATTTTGTGTGTGGGCACTCTCTTCTGATAAGCTGTCTTCTTTTACCTGTTCACAGTCTGAGGTGGAGTAGCAGCCTCTTGATTCATCTACAGCATGCTGCTCACTTTCATCTTCTGACCCACAAACTTTTGCTTTTTCTGACACTTCATCATCAGAAAAGGAGAAATCGGATCCCTCCTCTGTTTCAGTGTTTTTATCATCTGGACCTACTGGATGTAAAAGTTCATAATCTGCCTGCATTTCCTTTGTATAACCACTGGCAGAAATCTCAACATCAAGAGACTCCTCCCTCCTAGTATCACTAAAGGCTGGATAAAGCTCACTTTCATAGCCAAAATGTCTCATGAAGAAATCTCTTATGCATTTAACATCTCTGTCATTTAACATTCAGCATTGGGATGAGAAGTTGAAGCCATCTGTGGAAAATCAGTCATGGTAATATGGTCATTTTTATCTGGTATGAGATTGAATTCATTGAAATCTCCATGAATCAGCCTGTGATTTGCAAGTTTGACAATGAATTCCATCGCTTCATCATATACTGATGCAGGATCTTCCATGTGGTGTATTTGACATAGGGGATAACCAGTTATGAGCTCCATGACCACAGTATGGTGATTATAATCAACTGGCTTTGGAACTGGAAATTTTCTATCATGTCATGCCTTCATATAAGCAAATTCCTTCATGGCAGAGAGACGAGACAAATAAAGCCAAGAAACATTATGCCTGTGCTTATGGTAATCACGCTTGTTTTTCAGATTTTGGAAAGAGGTTCTTCCTAGTCTATGAAACTTTAATGCAAACTGCTGTCCTTCTTCATTTGCAACAATGTAAATATCTGATTCTTTGCCAACACGCATCTGGTTTCCAACAGACTCAACTGCCTGTCTAGAAGAAAGTGTTTTCAAAGCTAGGTGATCATAGCCTGCGTTTGTCAACCGATATCCCTGGACAGTTTTGGTACATTCCCAAGCTATGAGTTTATGTTTCACTATTTCTCTTAAAATTTTATTACAGCCACCATGTTTCAGGCTGGCAATAGAAGCAATCAAACTGCAGGGAACTATTTCATAGTTCTTCATACCCATTTAAACCGTGGTCAAAACCCTGAAGTCATCCCGGCTCATGTAACGCAGCTTGGCTACATTTACCTGCCCCAGGGTGGCTCCAGACCCACCTGGAAGGTGCACACATGACAGTTGGACCATGAAGAGCTGCTGGGACTCCTTATTCACTTAACACTTTTGTTTTTATGCTTTAAAATTCTCTACTGTGGATCATCCATCAAATTTGAAACAATAGTTTTAGATTTGATCCTTCATAATTTATTACACTATTAGTTTTATCTAACTGATAATAGTATTCACTTCAGTGTTTGGAGTGCCCACTTTAATGGATTGTCATCTTTTCATGTAATCTACATTATTTAGGGACATTATGTTTGTGAGTGGTGGTCCTCAGAGCCCTTTCATCTCTGCAGTATTGCCCTAGGGGTCAAGGGACTGACTCTTGCTGTGTATTTAAGCTTTATTAATCTATCCTTTGATGGATCATGTTCTGAACATTATTCTTATACTTTTGCATTACTTTTAGCTCTTGATTCCATGACTTTTGGATCTTCTACTTCCAGTGATTTTTCCTTCCCTATATCACTACACAGGGGCCTATTTATCTATGAATGTTTAAAGTCACTTAAACAGATTTCCAGACTGTTGACTACTTTTCTAACTTTATTCCAATGTAGCTTACATTTCATTTTCATTCCATATAGTATTTTATTTATATTTATAGTATTTTTAAACTTTATAGATAATAAAAGATGATGAGAAAAAAGAAAAGTAATTTTATCTGAGACCAGAGCATCTGGATGAAATGTGTGGTCAAGTAAATCCAACAAATTCTGACTATATGTTTAAAGATCCACACAAATACAGATTTTGTGCTACATTCAGATATTTAAAATTTGTAGAAAATAGAATCTACCAAGATTTCAATTCTTTTAAGGTTAGACTGAGAGATGGAGATGTTTATTGCAAAGACAAATCTAGCTGTTCCCAGAGCCACTGAACTAGGTGTTTTCAGGACTGAGAAAAGGCTTTCTGGAAATCCTCTCTGGCTTTCCTGTGCATATCAGGCCCTGTGACCCACACACACCCCAACCTTTCCTGAGAATGCATTGCATAACCTTTTAAAACAAGTGTCCTTTCACTCACCTTATTTTGATAAAAATCCTTTGATAAAGAGGAATTACAGAAGCATTTTTCTAACTTCCTGGGAAGGACCAAAAAGCTGTAGTATACAGATGAGTCCTTGAGAGGTAGCTTCAGGCTTTCTTTTTCAGCTGACACAGGTGTCAAGAGAAGGAAGGTTAGGAAGGCACTGTAAAATGCCAAGCAAGCTCTGAGGTCTGCAATTTGCATGCTGCCTCTGGGGCATCATCTTCACACAGGCTGTCATGTGTCCTTCCCTCAGATGAGTCACCAGGGAAGGCTCTTTGGGAACAAAATCCCCCTGCACATGCTTCTCATGCATAATTAGTTACCTCCGGAACTAACTGGGAAGCAAATCTCTCTGCTGTTAGATACACTTTGAAACAAACTAGTTCAGTTTTCCAGCACATTAGATACCAGCATAAAAAAGCATACAATCAAAAATGAGTGTTTTTGAATAAATGATTCTAGAAAATTTAAATGAAATTTTTTCATGAATATGTTCTTAGACTATCTCACATATGTGAATTATCTCTAGTCATAACAATGAAGGGGTACAAAAATAAATTAGAGAGAAAAAGATTAATATAAAAACATGACCATTCCAATAAAATGGAATCAAGTGATACTTAAAAGCATTCAAATATTCAATGTATCTATAAGAGAATGATGAAGTGATGTTTTCTTTCTCGACCTCCCATCACCCACATCTCATCCCTGACTAATGTGGGTCCTTGGGTTAATGGTAATGAAAATTGGAATTAGAGCACAAATTTACAGGAAAAAAATTTTAATTGGAAAGTGTATTAGTTATTTTTCTGTTACTGGGACAAAATACTTGATACTTGCAATGAAAAGAAGGAGAGGTTTATTTTAGCCCAGTTTCATGTTTGGCTGGTTCCAAGGGAGAAATGGCATAGTGGGAGGACATAGTGGAAGAAATCTGCTCACCCAGTGGTAGTCAGGAAGCAGAAAGAGAAAGACAGAGGGAGTTGGGGACAATCACACCCTTCCAGGTCACAACCCTGCGACCCACCAACAGCTCACCCAGCAATAAACTCATCAGTGGACTGATCCAGTGAAGACCAGAGTGCCCCATGATCCAATCCCCTTCCAAAATCCAACTCTGAACACAGGATAATACTGGAGGGATATTTTAGATCTAAACCATAACAAAAGTGAGAGAGAAGATACAAAAAGCCTCCAGTTTAAGTAGCTGAAGGGAGCACACTCTGATGCAGAGATTTGGCCTAACACACCCACAAATGCAGGAGCCCAACTTTTCAGGATTAGCTCCGGTAGGCCGGCTGGGCCAGTCATATTATTTTAGTTGTGGATTTGTAATTCAAGTTGAATCTTTGTAGCTGAGCAGGAATTTGGGACCCATAGGAAGAATCCGTCCCAGTCATGTGAGGCTTTGCTTGGAATGTGGGTGACCATGGGTTTAGGGAAATGGAGATGCTGGGCATAGCTGGATGTGCCTGTAAATTTCTCATCATGGTATCTTCAGTCTTGAAGGGTATTGAGATAGGCTAGTTAAATTCCGTGCTAACAATCCTTGCTTTACCAACTTTCAGATCCACTCTGTAAGTGACTAACGTGCCTCTGTGTGAAGCTGAGAAGGATTTGAGTGAGGGCTTTACAAAATGAAGATCAAGTCTGTTCTGCTTTTAGTTACAATCTGGGCATTTGTAGCCCCAAGTAAAGAGTCATGTGTTTTAGAAAACGTTGCTTTTTAACTCTGTCCTCATGTCAGAAAAGAACAAATCATGTGTCTGATAAGTAATGAGTTAAGGGCCCAGGTATGTGTCCTCTGGCCCCATGGTTGTCTCTGACTGTGTCACCCACACACTCGATAGTATTAGTCAGATGTGAGGAGAAGATTTTAAATTGTGTGTACTCTCCACAAGTACCTTGTTTTGAAAAATTCAAATATATCAAACAAGAGGAACAGATGGAAAGTTTTCCCTCTGACACCACATTTCCTTGGACCATAGTCCCTCTCCTCTACAGGTAACTACCTATATTATTTTTCTCTAAGACATATTTTTGGGATTTTCTACTCTACTCTTCCTGTCCTAGATTCACTGTCTACCCCATAATGTACACTTTTACCATGGATTGTGCCTAGAGGCTGAATCCAGTGTAATTCTGATCTTGTTTCTAGTGGAGTTTGTCTGATAGGAATCACCAGGTGAGATGAGAGGCTTCACTGGACACTCGGGGACTGGTGGACGTGAATGTGTCCCCCATGCTGGGGTACACCAACTGCCTGTGCTGCTCACAGGTCCCAGAGGGTGTCATGTGCAGACAGGCTCTCTGGACCTCATTCTCATATGACTTCCTCCCTTTGCTACCTCAGGCCTTGGATTGTACACAGCTCCCCACTAATGCTAGCTCCAGAGATGTCTGCACATCATGCACATGTGGAAATACTTTATTAGCATTCCTTCCCATGCCTTGTGACTGTCTCCTTTGCTGAACTTCTTCCAGATCTGTTAGTTGCAGTGTGCTAATTTTTGATAGGAGCATTCCTGATGAAACTCTCAGTAGAAACAGACCAACATCATTTCTTCAGGGATTTTGAATTAGCTTTTTGTTTTTGCCTAAAATTTTCTTCTAATTTTGTCATGGTCTGGTTCCTTCCTGTCCTTCAGGTTTAACCTTAAATAATACCTAAGAAGGAGTACCCAATGTAAATGTACACCCAGTCTCTCAGATTGTTTTCTTTTTATTTTGCTTCAACAGCATTTCCCTAGAATGTTAATTTTATTACAGTACTAGTTTCAAAAGTTGGAACCATGTTGGACACATCATTATATCCTTGGATTTCTACATACACACACTTTTATTTCAGAGATACTGACAAGTCAATAATGAGAGTTTTGCTTGTTTTAAACATAGCTCTATCATTTTTGCTGCATTTGGTAATATTAATACAAATTAATAGTTCCATTCCCAAATATATGGTAATTTTGTTATTTATTCTTAGATATTTATTGTTTAGATTGTGTTTTTTAAAATCTTACATATATAAACATTGCATATATCAAAATAGTATTTATCTAATATTGATTTCTAATTCCATGGTGATTAGAAGACATAGCTCATATAATTTAAACTATGATAACTTGTTCTGTAGACTTATTTATGGTCTATCTTGTGTAATGTTCACATAGAGTAAGAAATATATTCATTCTGCTATTGTTGGGTGGAGGATTCCATAGTTGTATGTGAGATCTACTTTGTTTATAATGCCGTCACAGTTTGTACTTCCTTTTTTGATATTTTGTCTAATTGGTATACCCATTATTGAAAGCAGGGTATTAAAATATTATTGTGGAATGATCTATTGCCTCAATCAGTTCTGTTAGTTTTCACTTCTTGTAATTTGGGAAACAGTTATTGGATTACACACAATTATGGCTATCATATTTCCTTATGGATTAATTGATTTTATCACAATAAATTGTCATTCTTTGTCTAGAAAACAATGTTTTTCTTGTCTTTCATATTGTCTAATATTGACATATCCACTAACAGTTTGAATGGAATAACTTAATCTAAGCTAAACATCTTGTAGACAGCACACACATAGATTATTTCTTGTCATATATTCTTCCAGTCTTTTCTTTCTCTATTTTTCAAAATATTAGCTTCACAAAAAATGAAAGTGAGTAGAAAGTGCAGAGCTCCCTGTGCTCTGGCTCCTTCAGAATATTTGCAATGGAAATACTGCAAAGTGCTATCTATATACATCTCATTCCTCAGCTGTCAAAGCTCTTTGATTAATTTATGGTTTGCCCCAACTCTTATACACTGTCTCAGTCAGAAGTGAATTTAGATTGGGACAAAATGGTAGAGCAGTGAGTGACAGCAACTCAGCTTCTCTAGGACAAAGTGTCTAGAGTCTGGAAAACAACAACTTGGAGAGGAGCCAAAGTGAGCAGAGGGGTGCACGGGAACTAACAAAGTAGGATTAAGTGATAAGAAATAGAGCAAGCTTCAGAGGAGAGATCTCTGGCCTTGACAGTTTTACTCCTTAATGCTAGCCTGAGGAAAGGAGCCACATGTTCAAAACAATAGAAAACTTTCTTTTACTATTTTTATTTCATTGTATTATTTTTTCATTTTTACTTCTTAAATATTTTTAAATTTTCTTTACCCTTTTTTGCTTTCCTCCTTCTGTGAATCCCCCCCCCCACACACACATTTAGTCCATTATTTTACACTGTTTTCTTTTATAAGCATGTCTGTGTATGTTTGCTTCACTTACTCGTGCCTTTTTGTTCTCCCACTGTAGTCTGTAGAGGGTAAGGGAATTCTCCCTTGTCCATTAATATCCCTCCTACTTTTGCCCATATCTTTTCACCTGACCTCTTTCCCTTATGTTTAATTTATTCTCAGTTTTGCTTTTTTATCCTTTCCACCTTTTCAATTGTTGCCCTTAAACATTTTCTCTAATATTATATCAATCATAGTATCTTTTCCCATTCCAATTTCCCTGTTAGTCCTTTTGCCACTGAGCAGAGTACTTAAAATGAAAATATTTTTCCTCTTTTTTCTTTTTCTCTTCCCCATTCTGGCATTACTCATCTCCAACTCCCTGTGCTCTAGATAACTGATTCTATAAAATTACTGTTGAATGCTGCTTTTCATCAGTAGGGGAGACACAGCCATCACATTGAATGCATATTAACTGCCAGTCAAGACTTGGATTGTTATGATCCTTACACTATAGCTGTAGATTTCTTCTCTAGGCTAAAAGGAGACCCAAAGGGGGAAATATGTTATTTCTCAACTAGCCCTGATAGATAACACTGTAATAGATTAGCCTATTACTGCTCTAGTTTAATTAATTGCATAGGAATAATCCTGACTTAGTGGACAATTTAGTGCCAGTGAACTTTTCTGCTGAATCCATCATCACACCCAGGGACAGGGACAGCAAGAGTTCCTAACCCAAGAACTTGGAGTGCATCAGACTCTTCAAGAATGCCTGCAACCTGACGTAAAGAAGTCCTGAGTTTGAGTCAACTTCAGTATTGCAGTGGAGGGGAAAGAAGAGTTATTAGGATGTGAGCAATCAGACTGTCTGGCAAAGAAGTGATCTGGGAATCACATACACAATGTCTCTTTGGAATATCTAACCTTTGTCCCATTGGACATCTTATTGATTTAAGTTTTTGTATTTTTTAAATTTATTTAGTAATGTGGGGACATGTTATATTTTTTATGCTTTCATGTGTTTATCAGGTTGTAACTCTTGTATATTTGTTTCTTCATGTGCTCTGATTTAATGTGTCTAGGTTCTATCCCTCATCTCAGCTCTTTATCTAGTCTCTTCACCTCAAACCCCTGAGACAATATTATTAACATATTTATTTATACTTTTTTTTTGGCACCAGGGATCGAACTCATGACCTTGTGCTTGTGAGGCAGGTGGCCACACCACTGAGCTAAATCCTCAGCCCCTTTATTTATACTTTCTCCAAACACACAAACACCTCCTCCCAAGTTTTTAAAGTCATCATACTTAGTTTCCTCACAGTCACTCATGTCTTCTCTAGTATTATTCCTCAATCCTCCCCACCATAAGCCTTTGGCTCTTCCATACCCTGACCAGCTTATTATCCTATCAGCAAGTTCTGATAACCACATAGCTTTCATCAATCAAAGCGAGCCCCCTTTTTCCCATATCTTGCCCTTGCCCCCCAAATATCTTCTTTAAACTTTCAATACTAATCCTTCAACTCAACTAAAAATACTCCAATAAAATCAGACACCATATCAATCTTTTCTTCTAGATGAGAAGAACTATTCTACAGTTCAAACTTCCCCCTTACTCATCAAACCACTATTCATCCAATCACCTTGAATTCTCCACCCCATCTCACCTACCTCACTGTAGAGTAACCACAAATAATAAACTATTATAGTGTACCTAGAGAATAGATAAAGATTAGCAAGGACTATCATATGAAAGTGTTATAAGATTGAATCTGTGGATGCTGCTATGATTAGAAGCATTTCTCTCAGCAAAACATAGGGACAGAGTCAAAATCACTTAAAGTGAATAATGGAAGGTGTAAATACTAGCATTGGACAGAAAAAGCTGCAAAGCATTCATGAAGAGGCAACATACTACTAGAAATCCTCCATATATACTACAAACTCCTCAGTTCTCTAGTCCCCAAAACATAGTAACCACTTCTCAAAAAAAGAAAAACAAGAAAAGAGAAAAAAGAGGGCCAGGGATTTAGCTCAGTGGTGCCACACCTGCCTTGCAAGCTCAAGGTTCTGAGTTTGATCCTAGGTGCCAAAAAAAATTCATTTATGAAAACTAGTATCACTCTGATCCCCAAAACAGACAAAGGCCCACCTGAAAAAGAGAGCTATAGCCAATCTCTTTAATGAACATAGGTGAAGAATCCTCAAAAAGTATTAGCAAATAGAATACAGCACATTAGGAGGAAGATGATACTTGATGATCAAGTAGGTTTCATTCCAGAGGTACAAGGATGGTTCAATATATGCATGTCAATAAATGTAATACATCACATAAACAGGAGCAAAGTAAAAACCCATATGACCATATCGATAGACACAGAAAAGTCTTTTCACAAACACAACACTCTACATAAAAGACCCAAAAAGTTCTACCAAAAAGCTCTTAGGATTAATGACCAACTTCAGCAAAGTAGCAGGATACAAGATCAACACAAAAAAATCATTAGCATTTGTGCACACCAACAAGGAATGGGATGAGAAAGATATTATGAAAACAATACATTCCACAGTAACTTAAAGAAACATGAAATATCTAGGAATTAATCTAACCAAGGAAGTGAAAGAGTTCTACAAGGAAAACTGCACTACCTTGAAGAGGGAGATTGAAGAGGGAATCAAAAAATGTAAAGTTGTCCCCTGCTCTTGGATAAGCAGAACCAATATTATCAAAATGGCCATATATCCAAAACTGTTATACAGATGTAGTGCAGTCCTAATCAAAATACCAACAGCATACTTTTCAGATTTAGAGAAAATAATCCTAAAATTCATATGAATCCAGAAGAGACCCAGAATAGCAAAGGTAATTCTGAGCAAAAACAGCAGAGTGGGCAGAATAGCAATGCTCAACTTCAAACTATACTACAAAACAATAATGATTTTAAAAAGGCATGGGAGTGGAATAAAAACAAACACATGGATCAATAGAACAGAATCAGAAGATACAGACACATTCAATTATCTGATTATTGACAAAGGAGCCAAATGCACGGGTTGGAGTAGAGACAGCTTATTGAACAAGTGATGTTGGCAAAACTAGTTTTTAATTTACAGAGGAATGAAACTGGACTCTTATCTCTCACATATACTAAATTAAAATCAAAATGAATAAAAATATAAACATTAAAATAGAAATATTAAACCTACTCGAAGACAAAACAAGTAAACAGTTGAAGGCATAGGAATAGGAAAGGATTTTCTAAACAGAACCCCAATCACACAATCACAGCAAGAATCAACAAATGGGATTATATCAGATTGAAAATTTTCTGTACATCTAGAAGTCTTTTGGTGGAGTTTTTGGGTCTTCTATGTAGAGTATCATGTCATCTGCAAATAATGGTAATTTAGCTACTTTTTTCCTTTCTATATTAAAAAAATTTCTTTCTTTTGTCTAATTGCTCTGGGTAATGTTTCCAGAATTATACTGAACAGGAGTGGTGATAGTGGAAATTCTTGTTTTCTTCTCTATTTTTAGGGTGAAAGCTTTCAGTTTTTGACCATCTAGTATGATGTTAGATATTGGTTTGTCATAGACATCTTTTATCAGATTGAGATAAAGACCATCTATTACAATATTCTGTAGGATTTTTATCATGAATGGGTGTTGGACTTTGTCAAATGCCTTTTCAATGTGTATTGAGTTAATTGTATGATTTTTATCCTTGGCTCTGTTGATATGGTGTAATACATTTATTGATTTGCATATGTTCAATAACCATATTCATTTATGTAGCTGGAAAAAAAGTCAACACTCAAAAATCCATAGAATTCCTGTGCACAAATAACAAACTCATCGAGAGAGAAACTAGGGAAACCACATCTTTCACAACAGCTTCAAAAAATGAAATACTTAGGAATTATTCTAACAAAGAAAGTAAAAGATATTTACATTAAAACTACAGTACTCTGAAAAGGTAGATCAAAGAAGATATCAGAAAATGGATATCTCTTGCTCTTGGGTAAGAAGAACCAACAAACTGAAAATGGCCATACTCCCCAAATTGTTATAGATTTAATGCAATCCCAATCAAAAAATGAATAGCAAATCTCACAGAATTAGAGAAAACAATCCTAAAATTTATTTGGAACCAGAAGAGACCTAGAATAGCAAAAACATCCCTGGGCAACAAAGGCAAGGCAGGGGGACATCATACCTTGACTCAAAATTATACTACACAGCTACTGTGATAAAAACAGCATGGTACTGGCAAAAAACAGATCAAGGATCAAAGGAACAGATTAGAAGATGCAGAAGCAATCCAAACACACTCAACCACTTTATCTTTGACAAAGGGGCCAAACAACTCCACTGGAAGAAAGATAGCATCTTTAATAAATGGTGCTGTAAAAACTGACATTCTCGATGCCAGAGACTAAAACTAGACCCATGTCTCGCACCATGCACTAAACTAAAATCAAAATAGATCAAAGATCTAAATATTGAAACAGAAACACTAAATCTACTGGAAGAGAGAAAAGGTAGAAATCTTGAAGACATAAGTATAGACAAAGACTTGAACAAAACCCTCACCTCCCAGGAAATATTACAAAGAATTAAGAACTGGGTTCTTATCTTATTAAAAAGCTTTTGCACAGAAAAAGAAATCATCAACAGAGCAAAGGGATAAGCCACAAAGTGGGAAAATTTTTTGCCAGCTGTTCCTCAGACAAAGGACTAATATCTAGAATATATAAAGAACTGAAAAAAATCAGACCTCCTCAATTTAAAGACCTAATGTAAAAATGGGGATTAGAAATGAATAGATACTTCTCATATAAAGAAGTAAAAATGGCAAATAAATATATGAAAAACTACTCAACATTGCTGTTCATTTGAGACATGCAAATTAAACCAATGGTGAGATTCCGTCTCACTTCATGAAGAATGGCTCCTATCAAGAAATAAACCAACAACAGATGCTAGCAGGGCTGTGAGGAAAAAGGAACCCTTCTCCACTGTTGGTGGGAGTGTAGTCTCGTGCAACCACTGTGGAAATCAGTCTGGAGATTCCTCAAAAAACTAAAACTAGAGTTTCCATTTGACCCAGTTATTCCCCTTTTTGGTATCTTCCCAAAAGTATTAAAAACATCATACTAATCTCTATATTTTACCCGAGATGCAAGATAGCAACTTTTTACAGAATAATGAGTGGGTAAAGGGAAACTCACAGTTGATCTTACATTAAAAATAAAATGGATGAATTAGTTATTCCAAAGAATGCCCAAGAAATACCCATGGTGACTTACCCCAGATATTCATGTCATCCACTGTGGTTCAGCTCTCATCACATTCTGGGGAGGGTTATGAGTTGATTTAGGTAAGTTCAGTACTCCTTGTGCTCCATCCATATGGGTTGGTCTGATTTGCAAAAAAAATCATACATCACTGCCTTTTAGATCTGTTCCCCAAAGCCTCAGCTGACTTTTGCCAGTTTAAAGTTTAGTTGTAAAGGGACACATACACATGAAAAGAAATGATTATTGAAATGTATACTCAGAGGTTCAAAACCAAGACAGGGACTGAACACAAAACTTAGAGGTAAAAGGCCACTGAAGGCATCAGTCTTCAGCAGCACAGTATAATGTATAATTGTACTTTCCAAATGGTGAAATGTACTGTGCATTTTAACAGTTACATTATTTTATCAATTTATTTCATTTATTTCCATTACAAGTGTGAGTATATGTGTACTTGTGTGATCTGAGTTAAGTAACTGCAAAGTTTGAAAAACACTGGTATAGTAGAACACAGGCTATGAAATCAAAAAACCAGACCCCACACACTGTCAACTGTGAATATGTATACTGTGTAGGCACAGCCTTGATATGCAGAAGTCCCCTTACTGATCTTCCTGTGACAGCTAATTTATTAAGCCAGGAGTGTGACCACACTCTCTGAAGTGCAGCACTTCCTGCTGGGCTGCATGTTTTCAAGAAAAGCAGTGCTGAGTTTTATTGTGGGTCTATATCTGCTATACACTTTTTCCTCAGGTCCAAATATTAACAATGTCCTTATTCTCCTGTAGGAGGTCTCAAAAGGACTAAATATTCTCCCCTTCTATTTCCTTAAATTACTCAAATTCTGGCTTGAATCTGATAATGCCTTTAAGAATTTTATACCAGCACTCATTTATTTAATATAAATGCCCACAAGTGAAAACAGTACTCCTAGATTAC
Organism: Heterocephalus glaber; assembly: GCF_000247695.1. Next base: position 64,494 of record NW_004625011.1, read on the forward strand.
TTTCAACGTTCTTCATTGTTGTAAATTGTTTTTAAAAAGTGCCAGTGTATTTACATTACATATTTTCTAATATGAAACTTTGCATAAAGAGGTCATAATATGCAGGGACCTGTGCAAAGATTGAATCAATTGGATCATTCCCACCCAGATGAGACACTTACCTTATATCAATGTTGAGCTGGGTGTGGTGACACACTCCTGTAATTTTAACACTCTGGGAGTGCTAAGGAGGCAGGAGGATTACAAATTGGAGCCTACCCTGGGCAATTTAGTGCCTTAGCAAGACCCTATCCCCAAATTTGAAAATAAACAAAAGAAAACAAACAAAACCACCAAAAAAGGGGGGAAGGGGTGCTGGGATAGAGTTTGAAGTCGCTAAGTTCAATTCCCAACACACACACAAAGTAAATATTGATATTTTGTAGTATTATCCCTTGCAAAAAGGAATTTTGATATTTTCTTTTTATCAGAATTCAGTGTTACTTGGGGACAAGGATTGAAACCCTCCCTGCATATGTACTTAATGCATATGTACTGCATATAATGCATAAGTAATTAATGGTTATTCATTTATTTTACTTGAAGGATCTTAAAGTATTCAGAAGTGGAAATCTATTTTTAAAATAGTTAAGGAAGCTCTCTTATAAAGCTGGGGGATTTGTTCTTAAAGAGATCATAAGCCTCAGTGGACATTTCTTGGCAAGAGACACTATAGAAGTTACCTGTGGACATACTTCCCTCTAACATTCTGCTCCAATAAAATGAAACAAATTTTGGTAACTGTTGTGGAAAATGTATTTAGGGTCTCCACAGGTGGGCTAAGTGGCCTGAGGCTCCT
>NW_004625011.1:96563-107520 GCF_000247695.1 Heterocephalus glaber
CTAGTAAATTAAGCTTTATGAATATTAGAAACTTCTATCAATCACAAGATATTAGGAAGTAAAAAACAAACCAAAAAAGGTACAAAGTGTATTAATGATATTATTTCAAAGACTAAGTACTATATATAAATACTACATGCAAATCAAGAAAAAATGACATATTCTAATTAAAAATCTAACATTGTCAACAGGTACCTATAAAAGTTTATACTTAACTTATCACTCAATATATAGGTGATATGTTCAGTTACATTTGTCACCATAACAATGCAAATTAGACCCCAAAAATCTATACCAATATAAACTTACTAGAATGCCTAAACTAAGAGATGAATAATTCCAAGTGTTGACCAGAATGGGAGCAGATTTCTTGTGCATGGCTCGTGGGGATCCAGTTTGTGTCACCCACATTGGAAATTGCAAGGTTATCACCCAGGTATCTGTGCTTTGTTACCTGTACCAAAATGTACAAATTAAAATGCTCACATCAGCAGCTTGCATAATAAACCAAAATTAGGCAGGCATTAGAAAATAGGGCAAGTTCTTTGCAAAGGAAGGACCTTCTTGTTCATGAACTCTGGGAGGGAAACACATTTGGGTGTTCCAGGGGCAGGGAGGGACAGCATTGCTTAGTAACTAAGGCAAAGACAGATCACTTAGTCCTTATTCCATGAAGTCAGCATTACTCTGATTCATTACTCAATATCTCTGATATTGAGATAAAGTAAACAGAGCTATAGACCAATATCCCTGATGAACATACTCAAAAATCTATGCAAAATGTAAACAAATGAAAAATATATACAAAGTGCACAATATCAACTTTGATTTTAATCATTGGAAAGCAAGTTTCACTTAACATCTGCAAACTAAAGAGGATGATTCAACAAATTAATATAAGAAAAAAAGTCCTATAATCATAGAAGTGTTTGTCAAAATTCAACACTTTTTCAGGACAAAATATCTCAGCAAATTAAGAATAGAAATAAATATACTGAACATGATTATGGACATCACAGAGAAGTCTCCTCCTAACATCATTTTCAGTAATGAAAGACTCAATGCTTTATTTCTAAAGTTACAGTAAGGCAGAATATGCTTGTCCTTTCTGCTTTTATATATCCTCATTTTGGATATGCTAACCAGCCAAATAAGCACCTCTTGTTGAGCAATCATCATGTCACCCTGACAGAAAAGCACTAAGGACAAGGGACTGAATTAAACTGTAGAAAAAATAGACCTAACAGACATATATAGAATATTTCACTCAACAGCTGCAGAACCTGCATTCTTTCCAACTGTCTATGGAGCATTCTCCATGGTAAATTACATATTAGGAATCAAAATATATCTTAACAATGTAAGAGAATAAACATTTTATCAAATATCTTTTCTGATCAAAATGGTATAGAATGCAAATCAATAATAGGAGAAACTTTGGAAAATGCACATATACAAAGAAATTAAGTAACATAGTCATTTTCTTCCTATTTCACATTATAAGGAAAGAATGGAATGGAATTAATATAGGAAAAGGACAAAAGGGAAGCAAAGTCTCTGTAAATAGGGAGGGGTGGAGGGGTTGAAGGGAGGGCAGGGGGATGGGTAAAAATAAGAACCAAGAGAGATTATGTAAAGGTGCAAATTTCCAATGATGAATGTCATTATACTGTATACCTAAAATGTACCAACAAAATTTAAAAATATAACATACTCCTGAACAACCAGTAGATCAATGAAGAAATTAAATGAGAAAAAAGAAATTCTTGAAATAAATAAAAATGAAAACACAATATACAAAAGCCTATCTGACAAACCAAAAGCAGTTCTAAAAAGAAGGTTGCAACAATTGATGCCTACATCAACAAAAAATAAGAATAAACAAGCTACACTCAGGGTTTGCTAACACAGAGCAAACTAAGTCCTTGTAAATGTAAGTGGTCATGGCTGTACCTCAGTTCTGCTCCCCTGGATATATTGTGCTCTTTATGCTGCACCACATTGTCTTGATCTCTATAACTTTGTAGTAATTTTTAATCAGGAAGCACACATCCCTTAATTTTGCTTTAACAAAATTTTGTTCTGAGTTTCTATAGATTTTTGATACTGTATTGTCAGTTGGTTTTCAACCAACTGGGTGTTTAACATTTGGGCATTTTGGTATCAAACAAAATCATTGGGAACCACTTGAAATATATGTCAGTGTTTTGGTGCTGTAAACCTGGCATATGTAAATATAATTGGGAGAATATCTCTCAGGAATTTGACCAATCTTCATAAACAAGTAGACATTTTATATTATTAATTGATTATTTGGTATTTTAGTAAGAGATAAAAAGTAAAGATAAAAAATTGGGGGAACTTACTGTTAGGATAAAAACCTTTATACAGATATAACATAGTGATATTATTTTCCATCTGCTTTTCATTAATTGAATAATGTGCTTAATGTTTTGGTAATATTAAGTTTTTATTTACATAATTATAGAAATTCTAATTTTCCTAAATTAATTTGTCCAATCTGCAGTGCCTTACAGTTTTTTCCTTTCCTTTACTTATCCTATTTAAAGAGTCCTGAAGGAACACTGATTTCAAATAACTTAATCACTAAAAGGTTTTAGTAAATCAATCAAAAGAGAATGAGTATGAGCAGCTAGGGATTTAGTTTCATTTAACTTCAAGGTTCTTCTCCTCTTAAGTGTACAATTTTAATAAAGCCAAAAATATCTGCAGGATAGTATGGCACATGAAAGTCATTTGTATACTAATTTCTTTTTGCAGATATTGAAATTCTTGGGCCCATAATTTAAATTCAGAGGGATGGGAAGGACAGATTTTTGATCTTCAAAATTAGGAAGGTTCATGTTGGTACAAACACAAAAAACACACAGAGAATTTCATCAAACATCAAAAAGACAAAGTCCTAAGAACTTCTTCATCCTGCATTTTGTATAAGAGGAAATATAATTGTTGGAAATATTATAATTCTCAAATAAGCATGCACAAGTGCACACACCCACCCTCTTTGAGAGCATTAGATTTTAATCCTGTTATTTTGCACCTGGCAGGGATTGCAATAGTGAGATCCATCAACTGAAAGAAATCACCTAATGATCCAAATGTACAAATCAACACTCACATTCACCTCTAAGGTAAATGTAATCAGCAAACAAAATTTCAATGAAAAGCTAACATGACAGAGAATCAAACCAGAATGTAAAAAAACAATAAAAACTTCACTCAAAGAATGACCAGACCCACAGAGGGAAGGTGATTGTGGGACCCAGGAGCCTAGCACAGACCAGATGCATCTTGTGGGGCAGTTTCTGTTGGTTCAAGGACAGGACCCAGGTAGATGAGCAACAACTCACTCAACTTGCAGGAATAAACTGATATAGCCCAACTCAAAACACCTAGCTAATTAGTAGCACAGTCTTGATTTTTATGCAAAAGATATTAATCAATGGTATCTATCATCTAATAAAGCAAAACAAGGATTTGTAAAAGAGGAAAGGAAGAAAATTTATTGCAGACATTCTAGAATTAGCATGATTTATTTGCATTTTATGGACAATCTGACTGGATGATAACAAATATATCAGTCTAGATAGGATGTCTCTGAGTACAATAAGTAACCAAATAAAGCAATTTCAATTGCTTGTACATTCTCCAAAGAGTCCCATGAATTTAATCTTGTAGTTTTATGCATGCCACCTTCCAGTGCCTATCCATGGGCATCTCTGCCTACGGCCAGGTTGCATCTTTTCTTCATGGAAGTTTCTCATGGTCCTGTGCTGCTGTGTTTGCCTACCAGCCTCCTCAAAGCTCCCTGGACATCTTTATTTCTCAGAGTGTATATGAGGGGGTTGAGAGCGGGCGTCACCACCGTGTACAGAAGGGTGATAAACTTCCCTTGACTGTGGGCATAGGAGCTATTGGGCTGGATATACATGGCTGTGATGGTGCCATAGAAGAGAGACACCACCAACAGGTGGGACACACATGTTCCAAGAACTTTATGCCAGGCTTGCACTGACCTGATCCTCACCACTGCTTGGACAATGTACCCATAGGAGACCAGGATGAGGGCCAGAGGGAGGAGGAGCAGCACCAAGGAAGCCATGAAGAGTTGGACCTCATTGGCATGCACATCCACACAGGCCAGCTTGATCATGGCAGGAACTTCACAGAAGAAGTGGTAAATTCTGTGGTTCCCACAGAGGGGCAGCTGAAGGGTGATGGTGCCCTGGATTAATGTGTTCCCCACTCCACTCAACCATGACATTCCTGCAAAGGACCAGCAAAGTCGTGGGTGCATAATTGTGGCATAATGAAGTGGCCAGCAAATAGCTGCATAGCGGTCAAATGCCATGACAGCCAGAAGAACACATTCAGTGGATCCCAGAGCCAGAGACACATATAGCTGAATGGCACAGCCCACAGCAGTAATGGTCTTGGCTGGACCGTGAAGGTTCCACAGCAGCTGGGGAACAATGCTGGTGGTAAAGCAAAGGTCAATCAAGGAGAGATTGGTGAGAAAATAGTACATGGGTGTGTGGAGCATGGAGTCCAGACAGGAGACCAGGATGATGGCTGTGTTTCCCACCAGTGTCAGGAAGTAAGAGATCAGCACACCCACAAAGAGGATCTTCTCAAGTTGTGGCTGATCAGAAAAGCCCACCAGTACAAAATCACCTCCTACACTTTCATTAATCATCTGCATCCTCTATTCCTGAAAAAGGAGCAACAGGTATAAAAATAAGGGTGGCACATAGTGGCATACAATTAGAATCACTAGTGCACTTAGGAGACCAAAGGTGGAGAGTGGGGGTGTATTGCACATGGGGACCTGGAAATTGAGAGGGGAGAAAGGAAGAAAGAGAAAGATCAAGTAGCAGGAAAATTTGCACAATTTAAAGAGAACTGTTAAACAATATGATAGCATCAAACAGACCATACAAGAAGTGAATGATAATGACTTGAGCTCTTCCACATTTTTTCTCATTTTTTCTGGAAATGCATACTTTTCCTTAAAAGCATATTATAAGATTATAGTAAAAGAAAAAACAGGAAGGTGTTGTCAAATCAACAGATATCTTAGTTGTAACTATTCTATCAGCTGTTAATAGTAAAGTTAATAAATGATATTAGATATATTTTTGAGATTTAAAAATTATTTTTCTTATTATAACTTCATGTTTTTAAAAATTTCATTTTATTTTATTAGTACTTGTTTGCACTTCGTGCAGCCTACTATAATTTTGGGGAGTAGTAATGTGCACATATTACAGCTTGCATCTTTCTTCTAATCCCTTCCTTCCTTCTTCCCTTCCTCCTCTGGTTCCCCATCACCATTTTTGTACTTGTTGACATGATTTGTCTTAGCCCATGTTATGGCATGTAATGTTTACACTGATTTGAGTCATTAGGATCCTGTACATGGCACATCTTTATTCCTCTCATTTCCCCTTGCCTTCCTTCAAAGAATTACTTCACATTTTATAGTAGCAGAACAAGTCCATTTGGCTTCTTACCTCATTTGTTATGAGAGACTTTTATTGATGTCATCCTAGGCAGCAAAACATTCTAAGTGTTTACTTACATTTTGGCATTTACTATGCTTTGCCTGCCTGGATACAGTTGTCAGAATCATACAAAAATAGGATGTTTATAAAAAGATTATTTCCTAAAAGGCCAAATTAGCATACCTCATCATTAAATTCAAGCTCTGAACAATTTTGGTTCTCCCTTCTGTTTTCAGAATTATCTTCCTTTGTAATTTCTTATAGCCATATTGACACTTTTCTATTCTGCACACACATTATTCTGACTTCTTATTCAAATTATTTGTCAATTCTACTTTTTCCTTCATAAGCCTATTTAATTTCTTTTACTTAAATCAATTTTTTTTGGTACCAGGGATTGAACTTGTGTCCTTGAGGCTGCACAGCAGGCAGCAAAACTACTGAGCTAAATCCCCGACCCTTACTTATCAATTTTTATCCACCACTTAATATTTATTGACAAAGCAACCCTCTTCTAAGAATTCAAATATATACTACAAATAGTTCTCTTTGGCTATCCTGAATTACTTTGCTTGTAATTGTGTATCAGTTTACCTAAAGACCTATTTCATGAGCATGCCAAGTGTCTTAAAATAAAAAGCAAGCTCATTTTGGGCAAAGACATTTATTTTACTTTGTCTTTCTTGTTATTGTCAGGATGCAGGGATAATTTTGAAGAGTATAGTCACTAAATCTTCATTTTGGGCTAAGCTAGTGCCTTTATTCTTTGTATTAAATTGCTTTTCTCCTTACTTTTCCTCTCTTAACTAGAGGAAAAATTTAAATTTTTATAGCAATTAAATATATAGACTGTATGATATGTATAGCAATACAATCCTATCCTTATTAATCTTCATTAAAATAAATTTCAAGGAAGATATGATTCCCCTTAATGTACGCCACCCACTGTTACTTAGGCAAATTTTAATGTTCTTAGAAATTATATCAGCCAGGTTTTTAAAATGTAGTTATATGAATTACTCTTCTCAGAAATGTTATGTGGTTTTCCTTCATTTATTCACATGTCCCTGGAAAATAGATCACATGAGCATCATGATTTACTATCTCATACTTTTTTAAATGCATATACTTTAATGTGAGTGAAGTTTCTTTGATAATCTAACATTTTTGAAAAAAAATACTCTGAATCAGAGTCAGAAATAAGAACAAGTTCATTACATACATATACAGACATAAATAATTTGTGTCAGTAGCATGTATGTATCCAAAGTTATATCAGAAGGAATTCAGGTCTTTAGTTCCTCATCTGTGTAATTGGAAAGAATTTAAGAAAACTACAAGACAGGAGGAAATTATAAAAATATAGGGAAAATACCTTTTTTGTTTTTCTGTTTCATCACTTTCCTATATTTGAAATGTCCATTCCTCAAAATTGTAAAAACATTATTCATTTCAAATCTAATCCTCTTATAAAGTAGTCAGTTTAAAATGTTATTCAGAAATAAAAACAATAGAAGACAGGCAAAAAAATAGTCAAATTATTAGCTACTTTTCTCATCACCAGGACACAATACCTGACAACTTAAATGAGTTTACTTTTGTTCACAGTTTTGGAAGATTCATCTGCTGGCTCCAAGGTAGAAACTTCATGAGGGAGGAAAGCTGCTGGCTGAATGCTGGCAGGAAGTAGAGAGAGGGAAGGAGGAGGAGAGAAGAGCATACCTTTCCAAGTCTCCACTGCAGTGACCATCTCTTCAGACAAGGCCCCACCTCAGAACAGCACAGTCTGGTGTGAACTGACAAATGCACACCCCACTGATGAGTACAGTGTCCCCAAGATCCAGTTACCTTCTAAAGTCCCAACTCTGAACACAAGAATTTTGGGAGACATGTTAGATCACAACCACAGTAGTGAATTGTTATTTGGGATGTTATAAGGAAGACTGGCATGAGCAATTAAAGAAAATGCTGTTTTTTCTGCATAGAGAATTTATACTACACACAGACAGGGAAGAGAAAGAATGTAGTCACTATTTCATCACCTCTGAAAAGTTTATCTTTTCACTCTTCTAGTTTGTTTCCGAAGAAGATGATGCTAATGAATGCACTTTCTAGAAATATGAGATTCTGGAAGTGAATCTTGGAAAAAAGAACAAATTTGGAATAGCAAGAGCCAGAAAACACTGACATTTGTTACTGTACTGGGCTCAGATTGGGACCTGGGAAACTCTATATTCCTTGTAGAGCAATTAGTACCAAGAATAAGAATGACCAAGCAAGAAAGTCTCCTGGGGGAAATTATACAGAAAGGATCATGCTGAACACTTAGATTTCAAATCAAAAAAATTCCAGGCTGTCAGTTCTCATGCAAAAATTAAATCTGGCAAAAACTGGAAATAAAGTTCTGAATCTCAGCAAAGTCCATGCATTGAGGGATTTACGGTATACCACTAGGATAGAGTCCATATGCTTTTCTACTTCAGGAAGATGGCAGCAGAACCTGTGTAGTCAAGTGCCTTCTCAGCATTTTCCAGTTTTTGAAAGATTTCTTGGTTGAATAAGTTTAAAAGGTTCAGCATATAGACTTCTTAGAAATTCACAAAATATATTGGTATTTCTTAGAAATTCACACAGGCTATGCCAGCTCACCTTAAATTTCTTCCAGAATATTTCCAAATCCTTTGGGTACAATATATTTTGTCAAGTAAAAGTTGTTAGGAACTGGAGTAAATAAGACAATAAAACAAGACTTCAAAGACTCCTTCACAGTAATAGACATTTAGGAATAGAAAGAAATGGTAAAGGGGTGGGGACATCACCTCCATATCATTAGCTATGAACATAAAAATAACATATATTTCATGAACAGTAATCATGAAATTTCTATAGCTACACTGAAATGGAGACAGGAGACAGGAAATCTTTCTTTCACTTATAGCTGTGAGAGGATCCTGGAACTAGTGTGAGCTCATGATAAGTTACATTTAGAAACAAACTGAAAGCATACTTTAGATATGAATATTGAAAACTGTTGAGTAGGTGATGGTGGATCCAAAATAATACATTGCTATACAAAGTTGAGATTCCCCTAAGCATTATTTTTTAAATACACTAATTTTAGCCTGCATTAAGTACAAACTAACCAACATTAAAAATTGTTAAAAACATAAGAGCATGAAAACTATGAATGAATAAATAAAACATGTTAAATATTTTAATATCTTCTCAGGATGGGCAGAAAAATATTTAATTATTTCATTTGAAGGTGGCTTCTAATAAATAGATGTAGGTAAGCGAGGGGCAGACAGGTGAGGATCAGAACCTCCTGGAGCCATCCAAGCAACATCACCCCATTCCAGGCCTCCCAGCTAGGGGTGGACCATTGAAGAGCGGAGCTGTGTGGGTGCCTGTAGCACCAACCCAGCACTGCCCCCCCCTTGCTTCTGGCCTCCTTGTTGCAACTGTACCTGGATTCACACCACAGAAGCACAAGGGGGTTATAAAGGCCATTGTCCTGAGCTCCAGAAGATAAAGAAGAAGTGAACAACACAAAGAAGACCTTTCTCAGACTGCTTGATGAAAATTGAAACCCACTGGAAAAGTGAAGAGAATCTCTGCAATAAAGTCACACCAGACCACTGTAGTTGATAAGTTGGAGGGATCACTACATCCCATCAGAACCTGGACTATCTTCAGGGGAAGAGCAGCTGGAACTTGCAGTAGAATCTTGCAGAGTTGAACCCTGCACAGTCAGGGAGCTCAACTTGGGCCTCGCAGCCAGAAATCAGCCTGAATCTCAAGGATCTGCTGCTGGCTTGCTGAGACTGATTGACTTAGACCTACACAGTGTGGCCCACATTGTCCATTGTGACAGCAGAGACATATCCTGAAGGAGGTACTTCATTTTTTAAATTTTCAAAAGTATTTTTCTCTCATTTTTAATTTTTATTTGTTTTTTATACTCTTTTCAAATGTTTTTCTTTCTTCTTTTCTTTTTCTCTTTTCTTTCTCTCTTTCTCTTACTTTCTTGCTCTCCCATTTTGTTCACCTCCCTTTTTATTCCTGTTCCTGCCCTAATTCAGATTTCTTCTTTTTCTTTTCTTCCCACTTTTTCCTTCTCTTGATTATAATTAGTTTCGAAGGAAAGTGAATACATTTTCTAGCTTCTGTATTGCTGATAGGTTGTTCTGTTCTTGTCTTTGTTCTTTGATTCTGTCTTTTCCTCTTGTCTTCAACAGTTCTCTCATATTTACATGATCTTCCTATATCCTATGACCTCACTTCTAACCTTTCCTTTTCCTTCTACCTATCTATCCTTCCCTCCCCAACTCCTTCTAAGTCCCCTTCCTGAAGGGTAAAGTTGTTATATTGAAGAGTCTTTTCACTATAAACATATTTTGGGCTGGTCCTCAATTTTGATTTAATTCACATGGTTAAAGATGATAGATTAATAACTACCATAAATTATTATTTTCTAAACTGTACTTTATATTTTTGTTATTGTTGATTGTATCAATTGGGCTAAGGTGTTGTGATTGATCTAATCAGTTATCTTTCTGGTATAATGAAAATGAGATTGCCACAGAGTCATTAGAGTCTCAAAACTTTAAGACAAGTTATATCTGGAAGACACCTCTGAGAAGCAATCATTCCATAAGGGTTCTAAATACAAGCAGCAAAGATACCTAAAATAACCAATATTGAAGTATCAACCAAGGAACTAAACCAAGGACAGGACCAACAGCAAAAATAGAAATGAGAAGACATTTAAGCAAGGCTCAATCCCAGACTTCAAGGTCACCAAAGGCAAACTCTTGGGGAAATGAGGTGAAAAGGTCTGATAATCAACCACCTGGACACCCTGAACTGATAGCATGGGAAGTAACAAAACAGATGAATGAGGCTCTAGAAAAATTCAAAACAGAAATAATTTCCCTGCTAACTACAGAGATGGTGAACAGAATGAAAGACATGATTAGAGACTCTGGAACAGAGCAGATCTAAAAAAATAGATGAGTTCAGGACATGATAGAAGCCATGAATGGCCATCATAGGAAATAAATGGAAATCATGAACACCCAACATAGGAAAGAAATGGAATCCATGAAACAGATTCAGATACCCAGGAGATTAGAAACTCTATTGAAAGTATACACAGTAGACTGAGCCAATCTGAAGACAGAATATCAGATATAAAAGACAGGATGGTGGTCAGTGACCATGAAAGAGAGATCTCTTTAAACTAAAAGGATCATGAGAAATCAATTCAACACCTCCTAGATGATGCAAAGAAGAATAATATAAGACTGACAGGAGTTCACAAAAAGCAGGAGAAAGTACAGATGACATAAAAACCTGATCACAGAATTAATGACAGGAAACTTCCCAAACAGAGCAAAAGAATTTGACATACAGATAAGTGAGGCATATAG
>NW_004625011.1:112003-126916 GCF_000247695.1 Heterocephalus glaber
GTCTTTGTAAATATGGAAGGATGGAGCAGGTGAAGAGAGAGCAGGGGAGTAGTGAAAACATAAGAACCAAGATACATCATATAAAGGTACATGATCCCAATGATGAATGTAATTGTATTGTATACCTAAAATATACCAAAAAGGTTAATGGAAAAAATAAATAGATGTAGGTTATCCATTATTGACACCACCAGAGAAAACAAAGAATCTTCAAGAAATTGTGAGCACTCATTAAAAGAAAGAGAAAAATATAATAAAGTTATATAAATAAAAAGATAAATTTAAAGAAAAATACAGTGAGGTCAACAAAATGTCAAATTGCACTAAATGTGTGTTCCCTTACTGAAACATCAAAAACAAGCAGAAAGTGTCAGAACCAATGTTATCAAGACCCTGGAAAAAACAAATATTTGAACAACTGCTGCTGTACAAAGAGAAAACAAACTTGAACATAGCAGGATGATTTTGTGAGGGCCTTCTCCACCATTGCTTTCCCTAGTCCCTTCCTCATGGTCATTTTCCAGTGGCGGCAGCAGCCCTAGTCCCCATTATTAGAGCAGAGCAGACTTTACTTGCTAACCAGTGTGTATGTTTTAATCTCTGTGGGAATATCAGAAAGGCTGACACAAAAACTCCATTCAACTAAATCAGAACAAGTGCCAGAAATGGAGTTGGCACTGCTCAAATCCTTGGCAAGGCAGATGTACAAACTGCATGAGTCTGGAGCAAAAGATTATGGGGGGAATGAGTGATAGTTTACTAAGGTCCAAGAAAAAAATCCTGAGAAATGTTTTTTGCAAATTAGGACACTCAAAACACCCATATATATGGCAGAGACTTAGAAAAACACATGCATGTTTAGGGCAAAATATGCTGTCCAAAGAAAATAGTGATGAAGACCGTCAGCTTTCACTTTATGTTGACCCTTCACTCAGTGAGCTTTACTAAGCTTTGAGAAAAAACTCCTAGAAAAATCAAACTGCAAAAACCGAGGGTGAAAACATGTTCATTTTAAAAAATGTTTTTCTTTTATATCTTTGTTTTGTTTACTGTTATTGTTGCTGTTGTTTGAGGTCCTGGACATTGAGAAAATTTCTTTCAACTACTCACAAGTTAAAAGAAAGGCAACATCAGTTACTATGCAGGGCAAGAAATAAATTCTACAAAAAGTGCTTTGGAAAAGTTCTTAAACAAAAGGACTATTAGCATTTTGATAGTAAAACCTTGTAAATCTTGTAAAGGGGAACAATCTCACTTGTAAGGACTAACAAATTACAATGTTAAAATACCAAATTTTCAACAAAAGATAGACAAGGAACACAAAAAAACAAAAATATAATCTGTTTGAAAGCCTTAATGTATTTTTAAAATATATTTGAAGAGCTAAAGAAAAATAAAGACAAAGTTAAACAAAATAGAAAAATATATAAAATTAAAATATTAATATAGTATAGTTGACATTACCACAAGCATTGTCCCCCAGTGGCTGTGGAATCTCAAAGGACCATTCAAGGCCATCTTGTCCCTGGACTGTGTCATCAAGCTGTACATCTCACTGGCTCTGGCTCCACCAAATGTATTTTCCTGGCAATGATGGCTTTTGACTGCTATGCTACCATTTCCAAACCTATCAGCTGGGTACCCAGGATGAGTCCATGTTGTGGCAGACTCTAACCAGTGTTGTGTGGCTGAGTGGAGCCAGAAAGGCTCTCGTCCAGGGCACCGTCACTCTGGCTGCCTCATGGGCACCTGCAGCTTGATCATTTCATCTGTGAGGTGCCTCCCACAATTAAGCTGGCATGTGTGGACACCCAGGCCAATTAAGCTCAGCTTTGTTGTTTCATTGATCTCACTCCTCTTGCCCTTGGCACTAGTACTGATACCCTGTGAACACACAGCCAAGACAGTTAAAGGGGTCAAGTCAGTCCAAGCATGGCACAAGCCCTGGGAACATGTGGACCCCACTTGACAGCAGTGTTCCCCTTCTATGGGAGCATCACAGAAGTGTACATCCTGCCCAACAATTCTTATGCCCATACTCAGAGGAATTTCATCTCCCTCTCCTAAACAGTCCTGACCCCAACCCTCAATCCCCTCATCTACACACAGAAACAGAGACAGGAAAGGAGCTCTGCAAAGACTATTTCACAAAGACCAAGGACTTAGATAGAACAAGAACCACAGCAGAGAATGCCATGGTCAATTTTTTTTATTATGAAAGACTCCTAAAGAGAAGCTCATGTAATCAGTCCTTCACACAGATCTTCACCACCCTATACACAATTGTAACCATCACCTTCTGTGTCATTGTGTTCCCCATGGTCTCAGAACTGTCGCTCCTCCCTAGTGTCTTTCCAGGCTTCTTTAGGCCTCTTGAAAAGCAGAAATTCCCCATAGCTTGGAATATCTACAGTTCACATGAATTCTTTTTTAAAAATTAAATTTATTGGTACATTTTAGGTATACAATGTAATGACATTCATCATTGGAAATTTGCACCTTTACATGATCTCTCTTGGTTCTTATTTTTTCCCTATTCCCCTGCCCTCCCTTCAACCCCTCCATCCCTCCCTTTTTACAAAGATTTTGTTTCCATTTTTTCATTTTCTTATATTAATTCCATTCCTTTCTTTCCTTTCCCCTGCCCCTCCTACTTGCCCTTCCCCTTTGCCCCTTTTCTTACTATTTCACATTACCTATTATAACTTTTAGTCTTTATTTACACTTTCAGTTTCTCACCCTGGAGAAACTATTCAGTATTTACACATGTGTGTCCTATTTATTTCACTTAAGAGTACTGCATCAGTGTGCATCCATTTGGGTATAAATGTCTCCAATTTGTCATTTTTTATGACTGAGTAGTATTCCATTTTATTTTAAAAAACCACATTTTCTTTATCCAGTCTCCAGTTGATGGGCAATTGGGCTGCTTCCAAGTTTCAGGTATTACAAATTGTGCTGTTATAAACATGGATGCACACATATCACTCTTGCATTATTATTTTAATTCTTTGGGGAAGATACCAGCAGCGGAATGGATGGGTCAAATGGGACTTCCAGTCCTAGTTATTTGAGGTATCTCCATACTGATTTAAACAGTGGTTGCACCAGTCTACACTCCCACCAGCAGTGGAGCAGTGTTCCTCTTTACCCACAGCCCCGCCAGAATTTGTTGTTGGTTGATTTCATTATAGTAACCATTCTTTCTGGGGTGAGATGGAATCTCAGTGTTGTTTTCATTTTCATCTCTTGAATGACCAGTGATGTTGAACATTTTTTTCATATGTTTATTTGTTGCTTTTACTTCTTTGTCTGAGAAATGTCTGTTCATTTCAGATGGCCATTTTTGGATTGGGTCTTTAAATTCGGGAGGTCTAATTTTTTTTAAGTTCTTTATAGATTTGAGATAGTAGACCGTTGTCTGAGGAAAAGCAGGTGAAGATTTTTTCCCACATTGTGGGTTGTCTCTTCACACTGCTGGTGGTTTCTCTTGCTATGCAGAAGCTTTTTAATAAGAAGAGATCCCACTTGTTGATTGTTTGTGCTAGTTCATGGGCAAGTGAGGTTTTGTTCATAAAATCTTTTCCTACACCACCGTCTTCAAGTGTTCTACCTAACCTCTGTTCCAGCCAGTTCAGTATTTCCATTTTAATATTTAGATATTTAATCCACTTTGATTTTAGTTTAGTGCATTTTGAGAGATATACACCTAGTTTTAATCTTTGGCAAGTTGAAACCCAATTTTTCCAGCACCATTTATTAAAAGGGCTATCTTTCCTCTAGTGAGTGTGTTTGGCTCCTTTGTTGAAGATGAGGTGGTGGTGTCTTGAGTTGTTTCTGCATCTTCTAATCTGTCCCCCTGGTCCTCAGGTCTATTTCTTTGCCAGTACCATGTTGTTTTCATCACAGTAGCTTTGTACTATAGTTTCAAATTGAGGATTGTCATACCCCCTGCTATGTCTCTGTTGTCTAGAATTGCTTTTGCTATTCTAGGTCTCTTCTTGTTCCAAATGAATTTTTGGATTGTTTTCTTAATGTCCATGAAATATGCTGCTGGAATTCCACTTGGGATTGCATTGAATCTATATAGCAGTTTTGGAAGTATGGCCAGGGGCAAATCATACCAGGGATTCTGAGTACAGCAACCAGGGAAGATTCTGAGCCTACACCCACCACCCACACACATACTCCTGCCCAGAACTGAGAAAATTCTTACTTTGGGTTCCTTTTGCTGCATGCTCTTCCAGCCCAGGAAAGAGGCCTGGAGTACTGCCAGCAGAAACAGTGGAATAGGCCATGGGGCAGTGTCCTGTGCAAGCTCTGATCAGTGGATGAATAAGACACTCTGGAGGCCAGATTCTGGGCCAGACAGAACTCTGGCTGATCCTCTCTGTGGCTGGGCAGTCTGGGCCTCCAGAAGCTGGGTCCAAGCACCCTGGGTTCTTAGCATGAGAGCTGGGGTATGTGCTTGTCTGGGCGAGCTGTGTAGACTCTGGCCCAGCAGCAGCTCCATGGGGTAGGGAAGTGGCAGGCTCAGCAATCCTGCAAGTTTGCATTACTTTGAGTAAAAAGTATGTTAAGATCCTATGAAATATTATGAGTTGTAGACTATCTCTTACAACTGAAATAAATCAGACACAAGCTTAAATATCACATTTTTTCTCTTCTATGAGAAACCCAGAGTAAAAATAGAGACCAAAATAAAAGATACTGTAGATAATTGTACTACAGAGAGATGAGTTAGGTAGAAATATTATAGGCAGTCAGATAGGGTTAGGTCCTCAAGAGGGTCAGGGCAAAGGTGAAACACATCACAGGGAGGACCAGAGACACATAGGCTGACAATCAGGTCACAAGATAAAAGACAAGATGACCATACCTACATACTTCCTCAAAGAATAAACACTGGGTCCAATGAAGTCTAGATAGACATCAACTGCTCTGGTGGGTGATCAGAGACCTCTGGATCCACCACTCCCTAGGAGAATCTTTGTTCTTTTCATCCATGCTTGTTATGGTACTAGTTTCCCAATTGGACCACTATTACCTAAGTGGCTATACTTGCAACTTTATTAGATGTTCCTGGCTCTGGCCCACATTGTACCCACATGGGTTTCACCCTATAAAACTCCTCTGTAATGTGGGGTCCCTGGGATACCCCCAAAAATGGCTTTTACTTCAGAGATCTCATTTGATACTATAGTAAAAATTGCTTCCTCTGTATTTTATAATTGAGAGCAGGAAAGACCAGGGCAAGAAAACAGAGGGACTGAGAGAAGGTGGGAGCCTTAACAGCAGCTCTAAAGAAATAGACTCTAGGTCTGATTCTTGGGGCTCCAAGAAGAGCTCCACTACTGAACCCAACTGCTACTGCTGCAAAATCCAGGCCACCTTAAGAAGGATTGCTACAAGAGGCCCCCTGGACCATGTTCTGACTGTAAAGGTGACCATTGGAGATTGACTTGAAGGCCCCAGAGTTTAGACTCATTCTTCCAGCTGGCCCAATAAGATTGAAGGGCCCCGGGGCACTCTCTGCCTTCTCCCTCTGGCCAGACTGTCATCTGAGCCCCAGGTAATCATGACTATAGAGGGAAAAGAAATAAGCTGAACACTGGCACCATCCTCTCTGTTCTTCTCTTCAACCCTGGCCTTCCTTCCAGACACTATACATCAGTGAAAGAAGGCACCAGAGAGGTGGTAACTCACTGTTTTTCTCAACCTTTAGGTTGTAACTGAGATGGGTTTCTCTTCACCCAGTCATTTTTAATTGTATCTGAAAGTCCAGTACCCCTCCTAGGGAGAGATATCTTGTCTTGTTTTCTTAGCTCTTATATTTTATTAACATATATTAATTATACATATTAAGATTTCAGTTTGATATTTCCACAAACATGTACAGTATGTGCACTGATCAAATCCAAACTACTTTTTCCCAATCACCATTAATCATAGGTGTCCTTTTTATAGTCTATTGAGTGCCATTTCTTTCATATTTTATGTTTTCTTCTGGGGATTTTACTGTCAAAAATAACCACTAAGCATAGTACTGAAGTGTTATATAGTGTTCCTAAGCATTAGAAAGTTATGACATCCCTTGCACAGTAAATATATGTTACATAGCCTTCATTCAATCATGTTATCATATTTTGATGGAAGTTCAACCTGAACTGTTTACCTGAAATAAATTTGGCCTAAGTGCCTTCTGTACTCTGCAATGAAATTTGGCCCAAGGCAGCCTTCGTATATAGAAAACTGCAACCCAATTTAAAGTGCATAAACTGTATATTCTAGTGATCAACCAATTAGATCCTAGCCAATTCTAGCATTCTATACCTTCAGCCAATCAGAAGGCTGTCAAATTGTGCACATGCAATGAAAACTTCAAAGAGTGCCAATGAGATAACCCATCTGCAAAATTTCCTGCTATTCTGGATATAAATACAGCTCACCACCCTGTGAATGTGGCATTCTGAACTGTCTGTGCTGCCCACTTCAACCTTTTCTTGCTCTGATAAACTTGTTGAATTTAAGTGGCCACAAGACTGTTTTTTTTTTCTTGAAGATAATGGACCAGCAGAATAAAATGAAGTATCTTTGAACAGAAATACACATAACATGAAGTTAGGCAGTGATTGATTATCAAAAACATTGGAACAAGAAACTCAGAAGCAATTAACCTGGTATCTCCATTCTTAGAAGTAATAGTTCATTATTAACCTATTTAGATTCATGATGACTTTATGGAAAGAAACTAGCACAATAAATGGAATAAACTGTGTGCTTGTGAATCTGTGTAATTTTTGTAAGCCTAGAGTATTTTGTAATGCAAAAATTGTTTAAATTTAAAATAGAAAGTAATATATAAATAAAATTAATTTAACCTCATAGTGTCAGCTCTTTTTGTGAAGTTTTCCTTTGCTCCTCCAAATGTTTACAAAGTAACAGACAATGCTACTCCAAGGAGAGTGGTCTGAACAGCTGCACAGAATCTGTTGGGGACTTCTTAGAAATAGTAATGCTCAGGGGCCCACTCCAGAAGGGAAATCTCTGTATGTTCATTAACAGCCTTCTTAATGACCTTGATCTGGGGTGATCCAAGATAACCCTCTGGTTTGAGAGAACTGACTGGCTGATTTCATTGTTCATCCTTTCCTGCTGTTTATGGACATTAAGTATTTTAAGAATTTTGAAGACACAGATCAGTAATTTCCATTTGCTGTGGGATATTCAATAATCATGAACACTTGGTCTCCACTCACAGAGATTCAGATTCAACTCATCCACAGTGCAGGACATTTTCAAATTATTCTGGTAATTTTCATTTGGAAATAAGGCTGAGAAGTTGTAACCAAAATTGCAAAGGATTTACCTGAAGAAAAGAAAGTTTTCCTCCTGGCAGGGGGTGGTACATCTAATCTCCTTGAAACTTGCAGACACAGGTGAGAAGGGGTGGTGCCCAGTCAGATATCAAATCAATAGCTGCACACTTCTGAAGTCTAGTTGATGGGTGAACAAAGAAATACTCTTTGCAGAAAAAAACCATTTAAATTCCTATTCCAATTTCAATGATGTTTCTTGGATATTTCTGGTTATAATTGTACACATGCACAAAAACCCCACTACCTATAATTTATGTAACCAACATGCACATAGCATTTACTGAGTGACAGCCACTAACCTAAACACTGAAGAGTGTGTTAAATATTCCATCTAAGAAACATCATGTCTGAACTAAGCAGTAGAACCCTGGCTGCATGCTGATGCTTAAAACTACATTACAATCTCACATCCTTTAAAATGGCTGTGTGTTAGGACTGGGATAGCTCAGTAGGAGAGTGCTAGGTACCAGGGATAGGTCGTGGATTGATCCCCAACACCACAGAAAAGGAAGGAAGAAAGCTAGATGTGGTGGTGCATGCCTGAAATCCCAGAAGTAGGGAGGTTGAAGCAGGAGAATTGTCACTATTTCAAGGCCAGTCTTTGCTACCTAGTGAGTTCAAGGCTAACCTCAGGCTATACAGCAAGACCCTGTGTCAAAGAAAAAACAAACAAAAATAAGAAATGAAGAAGAAGGAAAGAGAGAACAAAATATGAAAAGGAGAAAAAAGAAATGAAGGAAAAAGTAGCAAACTTGAAATAAATGTTGCAGAGGATGTGGAGAAATAGGAAAATTCAACTTGTATGTTGCTGGTGGGAAATGGTAGATGGTGCATCCATTGTAGGACACATTATGGAAATTCATGACACTTTTAGGTAAATTATTTTTCCGGGAATATATACAAAAAATTGAAAATATATTCTTAAAGATGGAAGTGCTAATTAGACAAATTTGACTATTACACATTTCATGCATGTATTTTATTAAAATATTATTGTCAATCAATACTTTAGAAAAGAAAATAGGATCTACAAAAGATTTTCACAACTACATTTTTCATAACACAATTCACAGTAACTAAAATAAGAAAAGCACACACAAAAAAACCAGTTATTAAGGAATGAATATAAAAAATGTAGGATGGAAAGCAATAATATTCAGCCTTTTAAAAAGAAGGGAATTCTGACAAATTCCACAACATGGACACACTTTGATGACATTAGACAAAGTCACCAAAAAAATAGCACTAAATTCCCTTTCTGTGAGGTACTGACAGTCATCAGATTCATTGGTACAGAGAGTGAAATGGTGGGAGTCAAGGGTGGGAGGAGGGGATGGGGTGTTGATCTTTAATGGGGATGCCCTCAAAAGCATAAAAGAAGATAAAACATGATGACATAATTTCAGTGACTTTCCCCATGGAGGTGAAGGAAGAAATGCTCCAATACATAATTTTCATTTTTATTAAGTCCCCCCAAAATTAAAAACAGCAATAAACAGTTAATCAGATGATAGCCAGGCAGAACTACGCATCAAGTACAGAAGCAAAGTCCCTCCTTCTTTCTTTAGATAAGATTTAAATCATAAGTTTACGAGTAATTTTACCTGCACATTTCTGTCTTTTGCCTTTGTAGAATCAAAAACTCTATTGGAAAACAATGGATAGCAGATTGCTAGTAGGATCCTGATCATTGTGGACAGTCAGAAAACACTGCCTGGGTTCTTAGTAACTGTGAGTGAATAAACATTTTCAAAAGCCATAATAGGCCACACAAACCAAAAAATGAATGAGATAATTAGTTGAAATGCTCAATAAACCTAACTCCCTGGCAGAAATAAACTTGACACAACTGGAAGTTAGAACTCTCTCATCTAAACTTCTCCAATAACACATTTAACTACACAAGAAATGCAATTCAAGAGATAGCTAGCCAACTAGATACAGTTAGCTGGATGGCCTGGGAAAACTGGATTGCTCTAGGTATGATATTGGCAAAAAAGGTATCTGTGTTAAGAGGAAAATGTTGAACTTTTATCCCTAATAAGACAGCCTCAGATGGGATCATCACTAAGGCATTAAAGGGTCTCCCACTTTAGCTAATGAAGTCACTGAAAACTTCAGATTTGATGATCCCTTTACATGGTGGCTAGAGAACTGGTTTGAAACATTTCTTATAATTGTTGCTGGAATCCTAACTGGCATAGGAAGCTGCATTATTCCACTTGTGAGAAGCCTAGCCCAAAGATTAATTGAGACTGCCCTGACTAAGAAAATCTGTGGCATATCAAAAACATAATCTCTTGCTATTAGAAGAAACTATTGTCTTGATGTGGAAAGTGCTGCCAAACACAACTTGGAGTGAATAATTACTGTAGCACATCTGTCCATGAACTGTAAGCCGGCTTAAAATAACAATATAGCAGAAACATGTTGTTTTTGTGCTTTGTATGGGCTACCACTGAGGCCCCATCTGAGTCCACTTGTCCCTGTGTAGAAACATTGGGTGGGCCCTCTCCCCTTGTGGGGCAGCCTGTTCCCTGAAAGATTAGAAACTGCCTGAAATTGTTTACATAAGCCCCCAACCTTGAAGCTATGAAAAGTCCCTTGCTGTTTTAGCATGCAGCAGTGTAACCACCTCTTGAACTTCTTACTCTGTAGAAAGGTATATAAAGGAGAAATTTTCTTAGCTCATGGTCAGCCTATAAGGACTCATTTCCTGGGACTGGCTATTGCCTTGCAATAAACTTCTTTCTTATTTTACCCAACTCTCCTGGTCTCTGTAAGGTCATTTCGACTCCCAATTTGCCACAACAGTCTTATGGTGAAGAAAGTCAACCAGCATTAGAAAGATTTGAAAACTCAAAAGAAAACTATAAACATAAAAATAGGAAAAACATTCTATAATAAAGAGAGGAAGAGACTGTAAGAGGTAAAAATGTTTAATTGGTTCATATTTCACTAACTGCTATCATAAGCTCTTGCTTTTAGACTTGTCTCAGTCAACTACTGGACAAGAACATACAGGCTATACAAAGACTTGCTACAGCGATGAGTCTTCTCCAGTCCTGGGAAGCCAACAGGATAAAAATAACTACAAAGAAATACAGAAGGAAGAGGGAACAAAAAGCGGGGGAGGGGAACAAAAGGTGTTGCATGAAGTTGATTGCTTGGGATAGACTATGAACCCAGGAACCCAGGTCAAGGGAGCTGGGAGGAGGGACTCCTGCGAGTTAGGAATAAAAACACACAGCTTTTCAACTAGTTTGTGCCTGTCTCTGTATGAGCACCACTCATACAAGAGTTTGGATTAAAGCCTTGCTTTTGCTGCATCTGGAGTCCAATTCCCTATTTTTTTGGTCTGGACAAGTGAAATAATTTCTTAAAAAAGACTCACTGGGGAAATGATTTCCCCGTAGCACAGAAATGGGAAATGTTCTCAAATCATTAGTACATACTCTGGTAAACAACTTAACCTCAGGTGTCTTAACTTTTCCTTAGAACCTGAAATCACCCCTGAGTGCAGCCTTTGTCTTTTGTGCTCACAGAGGAGGCCAGTTAGGCCTCAATTTTCCTCTGGTCTCCAAAAGAGTTAATAATGCATTCACTTATTATAAACTCTTAGACTATGTGTTTGGCCTGTGAAATGTACAGTTTCATATCAATCCCTTGTTAGCCTATAAATATTATTGTACAATTTTCTTTGGTCAGAAATATTCGGGCTAAGCTCATAGGGGATGCCTGCCACTTGGGCCAGGATTTTCTTCAGTACCATTTATTTAACAAGCCAGCTATCTTTGGTCTAAGCAACAACCAAATTTTTATATAATACAACAGAATAAAGTCCTCACATTTAACTTTCACATGAGGAATTCTTCTGGAACCCAGTCTAGGAAAATTAGAGGGAAAGTTCTAAGATTTAAGAGAAAAAGCAAACATTTTCCAGCTAAATAGTTGATTGTACTAAACATAACAAATAATGTCTACTATTTGAACTGTCAAAGTTTTCTGTGTTGAACTATCATTTCTTCCTATTTGTGGGGTAATTTTTTTTTGTACCAGGATCGAACTCAGGCCCTTGTGCTTTCAAGACAGGTGGATTTGTGGGGTAATTGAATAAAATGGGGTAGCTAAATTTCGGTTTCATATGCCTCCTGTATAAGTAAAAATAAGCAATTATTGTAAACTGTCTTTCAGACAAAGTAGGACTACCCTCTGTGATATTTAAGGAAAATGAACTTTATAAGACTTATTTTTTTTAACATTTAATTTTAACAAGGCAGTAGAGAACACAAAAAATTATTTCAACAAATCTAAAGACTTTAAAAAAAATTTTGTTTTAAATTTTACTGAGAACAGATTACTATCTTAAGCTTTGTTCTTTTAAACAAATTTTGGCCAGTAACAAGATGATTGCTCACAGGATCACAGTCATTTAGATAAGAGAGGAGATGTCACATTCAGCTGGTGGGTTCTCTCATGTCTGTCTTTAGCAGCTGGGCCTGCTTACAGCACTCCTCACCATTACCTATGCCATGCAAACATTAATAGTCTCTTGTCCTGATTGGCTGCTGTGAGTCAACAAATCTCATTTTTTTTCAGCTGTCTGCTCAGAGCCCTATCATCACAAGCTTCAGGACATTCTGTTGCATGGAAGGAGGGTGGAGCAGCAAAGGGTGGTGCAGGCCCATGGACACCACTTTGAACTCTACTCCACCTGCCTCATCTTCCCCTTGACCTGGACATGGAGCCTCTGAACCAAGGCAACTCATGTGAGTGTATGCTGGTTTATGTGGCCCAATACTATGTGTGCCTGCAACCTCATGCCTGTGAAATCTGTGGATGCTGCACAGATCCCTGCTTGATTCCTGGATTTGTTGACTCCGGTTAAAATCATCTGAGGCCTCCTCACCCAGGCTCTCTTGCTCTGGGACTCCTGAGGCCATCCTTCAATCTTCACTGCCCATATAGATTCTGACCCTTGCTCACTCAACCCCTCGCTGCTCAAGGCAGCTATGGATTCTGTAGAACACAGTCCTCCCCTAAGCCCTCTCCACCTGCTTGTCCCTTCCTGTCCCACCTTATGAGGCTCCTCAGTCCCTTCAGGAAGTGACCTGGAACACATGTTCATGTATTCCAAATTCTATCTTACTGGCAATAACTGCCAGGTTGTTTGTCCCTAGTGATTCCCTGGGAAGTGAGCTCTCCTGTCAGGGCCATCTTTATTCCATCCCTGTGTATCTGGAGGGAGGGAGGAAGGGATGGAGGGAGGAAGGAGGAGTTGAGGCAGACAGACTAAGGGAGAAAGCAGGAGAGTAAAGTGGAGGACAGTATAAGATATGTAAGTAGACAGGATCTTCTGACTAGGAAAGAAAGAAAGAAGAAGCAGCGGTCAGAGGATATAGTGCAAGAATTGGAATGGTGCCTGAGTGATTTGACACCTGTTGTTTCATCTGGCTCATCCTCTTCCTTGCAAAGAGGGTGAGCTACCACAAAAGGAGGTTGATTTAACTTAGTGGACAGAAACTCTGGTAGGGAGAAGTCAACTTCCTTGGAAAATGTGCTTCTGGAAGTGGAATGGGGTCAGGCTCAACCTCTCTTGTATCAGCTTCCTCTGTTCTTCCTTGGATGAAAGGCATGCTGCCACTCTGGGAGGTGGTTCTGTCTCAGTGGGTGGAGACTCAGCTGGCTGGAGATCACACCAGCCAGAAGATATGCTGTCAGAGGTGGAATGGCATCAGGCTGTACCACTTCTGAGTCAGGTGGCTCCTGGTGATTTTGGAAACAGTCTCTGCTACCACACTGGGAGGTGATTGTATCTCAGTGAAAGGATAATCGGTGACTAGAGATCCACAGAAGCAGGAAAGTGTCCTGACAGGATTGGAATGGGGTGAGATTCTGCCTCTGCTGAATTTGATGACTGTTGGTGCACCTTGGATGGAACATCTGCTCCCAGTTGAGGAGGTTGTTCTCTCTCAGTGGATGAGAATCTAGTGTTCAGAGCTCCCTCCCAGTGGGGTTCAGCCATCACCACTCCATCTATGCCCTCAGACACCTATCCCAGGCCTCCTCATCCTCAGGCTTGGCCTCACTGGTCACTAGGTCCTCTAGCTAGGTTAGAAATTTGTACATTTGTAGAGAAGTCTGAGCCCAGCATGCTGATCAGGATGTAGGACATAGCTGGTTATTCTGGCCAGATCTGGGGATGGGCAAAATTCTTCACCCCACATACAGCTGGGTGCTGAGCAAATGCATGAGGCTCATGTGAGCAATGTGCTTCTCACTGCTTCTCTACAGCCTTCATACAAGACAATGTGGGGATGTCTGACTGTGATGGTCTGTAGTGAGTTTGGTCTATTTCACAGGGACCTGCTCCTCACAGCCCTCACCAGACCCTGTGCTGCCTGGTTGCCTGTCTTCCTCCTCCTGCAGGCAAAGCCCTAGCCCCCATCCCTCTACTAGCAATCAACAACACGTTTGGATCTGGGATTTCCCAGCCCCCCTCAAACTCAGTTCCTCAAATGTTCCCCACTCTGGAGACAGGAACCTTCTCTCATGGACTTAAGCTCACTCACTTTTGACTTACTCATCCCCCTCACATTTGGGGTGAAGGAACCCAAACATAGAGGAGGTAGAAGAGGGTGGCCTCTTAACATCCTCTTTTAGTGCCACCACCTGCCAGTCAGTCTAGGGGGATTCTCTCCTTCCCTGGTGATAATGGAAGCAGGAGAAGGTTGAGAGATTTGTCTGTGTTTCTCTCAGAATTCGGTGCTAAGTGACTGGAAACCTGCCTGCACATGATATGTGCTTCACATACATGTGTTCAGTAACCCTGCCATCTCCTACCCAGATATCTCAGTGGGACTAGGGACCCTTATTGTACTCTGAGGAGGAGTTCACACTCTATTTCTAGGCAGGGAACTTCAGAGTTGAGATTCAGAACTTCATTCAAAAATGGGGAAACTAGGGCCAGGGATTTGGCTCAGTGGCTCCCGTGCCTGCTTCGCAAGTACAAGGTCCTGAATTCAATCCCTAGTACCCGCCTCAAATGGGGGGGGGGAGGAAGTGAGGAGCAGAAACCAAGAGAGGGAAAACAGGAGAGTGACACAGAGGATAATAGAAGACAAGTAACTGGACAAGATTCTGTGATTGGAGAGGAATGGAAATGAGACCCGTTGTATTTCAGGCACTTAGGAATGTGAAACTTTTGGGGCTTGTTTTGAAGGAAAATAGCAGTGACCAAGAAAAAGGAAGCCATTCTGATCACAGAATAAATGGAGCAGGAAGTTTCCATGGGTTTTCTTGGATAGGGTTAGGTACCATAATTTCTAGTAGCCAAGGGTACAGTTTGAAAGGATGTTTCTTCCTTGTGAGACACAGACTGCTGTGTAATCATGGTCAACTCATCCTCTGGGCTGTTGAAGTTTTGTGGCTATTGGCATTGTGTTATGTAAAACCTTCCAGCCTGTGTGTCTAGGCCCTGTGATAGAACCCAAGGGAGTCAGGTGTTTGGACTGCTGAGGGGTTGCACAAGGGT
>NW_004625011.1:150015-175620 GCF_000247695.1 Heterocephalus glaber
TATTTCTGTTCTAGAGCCTCTAATCATGTCTTTTACTCTGCTCACCATCTCTGTAGTTATCTGGGAGATTATTTCTGCTTTGAATTTTTCTACAGCCTCATTCATCTGTTTTGTTACTTCCTGTGCTGTCAGTTCAGGGTGTCCAGTTGGTTGATTATCAGACTTTTGCACCTCCTTTCCCCAAGAAATTTCCTTTTGTGTGGTGGAAGTCTGGGTTTGTGACTTGCTTAAATGCTTTCTCATTTTTGTTTTTTGTACTGTCCCTGGTTTAGTTCCTGGGTTGATATTATGAAGTTGTTTATTGTAAGTATCTCTGTTGATCTATTTAAAACCCTCATGGAATGATTGCTTCTCAGAGGTGTCTACCAGATAGATATAGCTGGTCTTTAAAGTTTGAGTCTCTAATGACTGTGAGGCTATCTCATTTTCATTATACCAGGAAGGAAAACTGTTTAGATCAATCATGACACCTTAGCCAGAGTCCTACAATCAGCAACATCACAGCATCAAATACCTCTTAAAGAATGACAATTTGTGTTAGTTATTAATCTATCACTTTTAAAAAATAAAGGCCCTCCTTCAAGGTGTGTCTCTGCTGTCACAATAGACAACGTGGGCAGCAGTGTGTAGTTATAAGTCAATGAGTCTCAGTAAGCTAGTCCCAGACCCATGAGATTCAGGCAGATTTCTGGTTGCAAGTCCCAAGTTGAGCTCCCTGTCCTCCTGCAGGGTTGCACTCTGCAAGTTTCAACTGCAGGTTTCAGCTGCTTTTCCCCTGAAGAAAGTCCAGTTTCCAATGGGAGCTGA
The DNA here is from genome assembly GCF_000247695.1 of Heterocephalus glaber. Next base: position 150,823 of record NW_004625011.1, read on the forward strand.
TGATCCCTCCAATTACCAATCACGGTGGTCTGGTGTGCCTTTATTGCAGAGACTCCCTTCACTTTTCCAGAGGGCTTGTTTTCATCAGGGATTCTGAGACAGGCACTCTCTCTGTTGTTCACTTCTGGAGCTCAGGACAATGGCTTTTGTCCCCCTGTGCCTCTGCAGTGTGTAACCAAGTAGCTGCACAGCCAAAAGGCCAGAGGCCGGGGGTGGGGGGGTGGGGGTGCTTATTGTTGGAGGCGCCCATGTGATCCGGCCTGCCCGGGGGGTCCTCCTCACCCTGTCCTGGTGGCTGGTGGAAAGTCTGTCCTGGTGGCTTGCACCTTAATCATTTTCCCTTTCCCTTTCCCTCCCAGTCTTCCCCTCTTTCCAATCCCAGGTCCCCTTCTCTTCTCCACAAAATCTATGTCCCTCTTTCATTTCACCTTTTTTTATGTAGCTCTTTAAATTATGTTTATGTTTAATTTTTCCTATAAAGAAAACTATTCAATATTTAACCCTTTGTGTCTGGCTCATTTCACTTAGCATTATAGTCTCAGGATGCATCCATTTTTCCACAAATGAATCAAATTTATCTCTCTTTTTGAGACAGGATCTCACTATAATTCAGGCTTGCCTTGAATTGGCTATGAAGACCAGGCTAACCTCGATCTCACAGTAATCTTCCCGCCTCAGCCTTCTAAGTGAAATTTATCGCTCTTTATGGTGAGTAATATTCCATTTTGTATATATGCCAGATTTTCTTTATGTACTTATCTATTTATGGATATGTAGATTATTTCCAAAATTTAGGTATTATGAAATGTGCTCCTATAAACAGGGAATGAATGTAACTCTGTAAGATGTCATTAAATATTTTGTGAAAATATCCAGAAGAGTTATACCTGAGTGAAATATATCTCTTACATTTTTTTTGGAGGAATCTCTGGAGTGGTCATACTATTTCTTATTGCAATAAACTTTACAGAATGTTTCCCCTTTCCCCTCAATCTCACCTGTATTATTTTTTGAGTTCCTGAAAAATGCTTACTGGAATAAACTCAAACTTAAGTGAGTTTTGATTTGAATTTCTCTAATGGACAAAGATATTGAGCCCCAGCTCAGACTGGCTGGCCACGTCCACTCAGCAGCCCAGGGCTTGGGGGGACTCCCCACCCCCCCCAGAACACACCCCCCTCAGCCACCCCTCAGGCCACACAGGGAGGGAGGGGGCTCAAGCGGGGAGCCCAGCCTCCAGGCCTGAGCCCTGGCTCAGACCCATTGGCCATGCCCACTCCGCCAACCAGGGCTTGGGGAGAGACCCCCTCCCCTGCCAGACAGATCCTCCCAGCCACCCCTCTGGCCATGTAAGGAGGGAGGGGCCTGGAGGGGGGAGCCCAGAGCCCAGGCCTTAGCCCTGGCTCTGCCAGGCTGGCCATGCCCACTTGGCAGAGCAGGACTTGGGGCAACCCCACCTCCCACCCTACCCCACTTCCCCACCCAGCCATGCCCCCAGCCACCCCTCAGTTCTCGCAGGGAGGGAGTGGCCTGGAGGGAGCAGCCCAGCCCAGGAAGTGTCCTACAAGTTGGGATTGGTGGTACGGCATCTGGGATGGCTCCTCCACTATGGGAACAGTGGGGAAGCACCCTAGAAGCCTCATCTATTGTGGAAGATGTGCTATGGTGGACCAAAAGCATCCTCCCTTTCTCTGTGAGCAGTTCTGTGCCAGTGTAGAACACTCCTTCGAGCTGGGATTAGAGGTACGGCTTCCGGGATGGCTCCTACAGTATGGGAGCGGAGGTGCAGCAGTCCAGAAGCCTCCATAGTGGGAAATGTGCTATGGTGGACCAAAAGCATCCTCCTTTTCTCTGTGAGCAGTTCTGAGACAGTTCAGAAGATGCCTAAGAGCTGGGATTGGCAGTATGGCATCCAGGATAGCTCCTCCAATATGGGAGCAGTATGACACCAATCTGGAACCCTCCTCCATGGCAGGAGATGTAGTACGGTGGACCAAAAGCATTATCTTCTTTTCTGTGAGGGTTCTGGGCCATTTTAGTGGCATTGTATGAGCTGGGAGAGTCAGTATGGTGGCCCGGAAGCCACCTCTACTATGGAAGCGGCTTGGTGCCAGCCTGGAATCCTCCTCCATGGCAGGAGATGTAGTACAGTGGACTGAAAACATTGTCTTTTTTCCTGTGAGTGGTTCTGAGAAATTTTGGAAGCATCCCATTAGCTGGGAATGGCCATACAGTGGCCCAGAAGCCGGCTCCACAATGGTAGTGGCGTGACGCCAGCCTGGAATCCTCCTCTGTGGCAGTAGATGTAGTATGGTGAACCAAAAGCATTCTTTATTTTGCTATGAGGGTTCTGGGCCATTTCGGAGGCATCCTCTGAGCTGAGAGCATTGGTAAGGTGGCCTGAAACCCACCACCAATACGGGAGTGGTGTGGCACCAGCCCTGAATTCTCCTCCATGGCAGGAGATGTAGTACAGTGTACTAAAAGCATTCTCTTTTTTGCTGTGAGTGGTTCTGAGCTGTTTCGGATGCATCCCACAAGCTGGAACCATCCATATGGTGGCCTGTGAAGCACCTCCACTACGGGAGTGGTGTGGCACCAGGACAGAATCCTCCTCCATGGCAGGAGATGTATTACGGTGGACCAAAAGCATTCTTTTTTGCTGTGAGCAGTTCTCAGCCATTTCAGAAGCATCCCACTAGCTGGTAGCAGCCATACTGCAGCCCAGAAAATGCCTCCACTATGGGAGTGTTGTGCCAGCCCAGGATCCTCCTCTGTGGCAAGAGATGTAGTATGGTGGACTGAAAGCATTCTATTTTTTGCTGTGAGCATTCTGAGCCATTTCAGAGGCAACTTATGAGCTGGGAGCATCGGTATGGTGGCCCAGAACTCACCTCAACTACAGGAGCTGTGTGGCACCAGTGCAGAATCCTCCTCCATGGCAGGAGATGTAGTATGATGGACCAAAAGCATTGTTTTGTCCTGTGAGTGGTTCTGAGCCATTTCAGAAGCATCTCATTAGCTGGGAGTGGCTGTACACCAGCCTGGAAGCTCTTCATAGATAGATGAACATGTTTCAGTGTGACTCCAGTAACTCCTTGCATATCAAAACTACTTCCTAGGAAATCACCATGGTAAGCAGTAAGAAACTCTGAAAGGACAAAACCTCCAATATAATTGACACATCTTTCACCTGCATTCCACTGCTCTGAAGCTTGTGGCTGTCACCAGTCTTTATAGACCTGTTTTGAGTGACTGGTGGCAACACACAAAAAAGATCTGCTCAGGAGAGCCCAAAGGGATGGCCATGACCCTTCTTCCTCCTTAGGCTTAATGTATGTCTCCAGCTGAAGTCACCAGACTTAAGGCTGTGCTCCCCTCTACAGTTTATTCATGTGCTTTTCATGAGTATTGATGAGTTATGAGAAAAATATACTCCAATCCAATCTATGTATTTAAACTAGGAACATCTTTGTTTGTTTTCTGTGCTTGTTAAGAAGAAAAAGGCAATTCTAGGTTTCTGTATATGTATTCAAAATATGTAAGAATTATTATTTATTGAAAAACATCAATACCATGAACTTATATCCCTATGACAAACGTATAAAAAAAACTAACTGAATGTGAATTGTCCATTATATTGTCCTGTGTATTGTTGGTTCCCACATCATTCCAGTTGGATATTGTCATGAGGTGCTCTGTGCCCAGGGATTTTCATATTCTGTTTACCTTTCTAGAACAAACTCTTGATCCTCTCACAGCACTGAAATGCTAATCATTTATAAGTACCTCTCCCTTTCAAATACTGTAGCTAACTTAAGATTTAATCTTTTTGAAGCTTAACTTCATTTCTCTATTTCAACTTTTTTTGAAACAGTTATGTTGAATATGGTGGTATTTTGGGTGAACTCTAGGGACAAATTTATTGTAACTATTTTATAAAATATTATTGAAATTGCTTATGAGTTGGCTATTGATTAAAATTATGAGTCTGTCCTTGGCCTCTATTACTAGCTAAATGAGCCTTTTGCTGGCATACAGGAACAGAATCCCTGTGCCAAAGGTCACAATTGAGATCTCACTGATCAATGAGATTGTGACATCTCTGAAAGCAAGATAACACTGCAGGTGGGGATTTATGATTCTAGTGCAGCCATTCTCCCAGATCAAACATTAGCTAAAGATAACACAGGTGGCTCATTAACTACAACCTGTCCTTTACAGGAATGCATCATTCCTCACTTTTTACAAGCCTGGATCTCATCATGGTCTTAGTCTTGCTGTTCTCTACATCTTCCTTTATGCCCCCTGCTCTATTGTGTGATCAATAAATACTGACTAGTCTGAGACTCATGGTCTTAGGCAAGAAGAGCTAAAATCAAGTCCCAGCCCTTGTTTATACAAACTTTTTTCTCCTACATTATTAGTCTCTTGTCCTCTACTATACCTTCAGTCAGGTGGTCAGGCAGCCCCTGATACATATGTATGGGAATGTCACAAAGAACCACTGTTCTGGAATCATGGAAAGAAATGCACAGAGACACAGAATTCGGGTAAAATAACAAAGGTCTTTACTTGCTAGCAAGGTGGGATGCCAGAAGCTGGTCTGGTCAGAGTCCCCTCCTGCATTCTTTGTCCATCACCTTTTATATTTTTGTCAGTCATTATCTCATCCCTAGTGGTCTTTGTTAAGTAAATAAAGTTCCAATTCCTGTTTAATGGTTAGACACAGGTGGTTTCTGTCACTGATTACAGTCCTAAACACATGACAGTTAAGGCACATATATCGCAACTTTGTTCAAGGATTCCCACTTTGTTCTTCAGAGCTAGGATTTTATCTATAGTGGAACTGCAGATCAAAGGAGCTATATAACCTCCACTTTAAACAGAAGAAGCAATGGGCTAAGGCAAGCTTTTAAAGTGATATGCTACCTAGTTTGCCTCCACAATTACTTTGATAGCTAATCTACTGAATTTACAACTTTTCCCTATCACCACGTTATATTATTTACTTAATATCTTTGTGCTACAGCCTGTGAGGCAAAGATCTGGGGTCTGAAAAGGGTGATGGAAGATGCAGGAAGCAAAAGAGAACTAAAGCAGGACCGGGTGGGTCCTCCCGACCTGCTGAGTGGAAAAGACCGCTTCTGTAGCCAGCATGCCACCTTATTGAAGGCATAAGGAGGGGAAGTACAAACAGAAAGATGGGGCAGTGTGTCCTTGGTAATTTGTTGTTCTAATACATCTGAGAATAGCTTACTGATAAGGCTGGTGGGAACAGGGACATGCCAGCTTGCTGTTCCTAGGACCATGTCAACTAGGACTACAATAAACAGGGTGCATTTCCTTGCACTCTGGGCTATCTATTTTGGCAAGGTACATTGGGGCACAGAGGGAAGGAAGTCATGAAGTGCAGAAGGTAGGCAGGGTGCCTCCTGATCATGGCCTGATCCTGAGCTGGCTCTGACATCTTTGAATAATTATAACTTTAAAAAAGATTAAGTGCCAGGGATTTAGCTCAGTGGTTCTGCTGCCTGCCTCATAAGCACAAGGTCCTGAGTTCGATCTGTGGTACCAAAAACAAAAATTAAAAAGGAGACTTCTGCTCCCACAGATAAAACCATGGCATGTTCCTATTGGTTTTTTACTCCTGTATATAAATGTCCTGTTAGTTTTTTGCTTTCTTTATCTCCTTCCCGTCTCCCCTCTCCCCTTCTCCTGCCTTCTTTCTGTTTTCTTGCCACTTCTGCTCCTCTTTCTCCCTCCTTTCCTCACTTCTTTATTCCATAGAAGATGTGGTACATCTAAGCTGTGCAGCAAATACTGTGCTATAGCTGTGGGGATATGAGAGAGAGAAAAATCTAATCTTTGTTTATTGGCAATTTCTACCCTATATCTGAAGATTTAAGTGAAAAACTGGAGAAATAAATAGTTATATTAGTATGAAATACAATAATAATAATTACTTTATTATACTACTCCTAATTATTATTACTAATAATTTTTAGCAAATATAAAAAATAAAAATTAGAAAGTTACAATTTAAAAGCACTCCCCAAACATAGCCATGAAGACAAATTTAGAAGGTAAAATCACAAATACCTAAGTCTTCATCCTTCTTCCCTACAAAATGGAATTTAGATTCAATTCATAAAGCATAGGATATTTTAATTGAAAGTCTGATTTTTCTGAAAGGTGAGAAAGAGCAGAATATGAAAATGAGACCCATACAAATTCATTAATACTGTCAAGCAGAGGAAGTACCTGATATGTATCAGCTGAAAAGATGAGCTATACTTCTGGCTATGCTAGAATCCTTTATTCAAGAAGTTCCAAGAATATACTAACTTCTATTTCAAATTTAAGCTTCAAAGAATCTTGAGGCTCATGCTAAATAAACAGAACTATATACTGGGGAGAAAACAAACTGCCAAAATTTAAATTATGTTCTCCGTAGATTTTATAAAAATTAGTTTATATTTCCAACTATGTTGAATGCTAAGAATCAATATAATTTTAATATTTTGCTGTCAATAATAGACAAATGATTAATAGCATTAACTGATGGAGTAGACCAAGAAGAAATAGGGAGATAAATGAAGGAAATGTGAACACAGAATATGTTCATCAATTCACAGAGATAAAATATTTTGAAAAGATAATTATTATTGCTAAATAGGAAGCATTGCAATGGAAACAAGGTGCAGTTAAAATTTCATTTACTGGACTTGGGATGTACCTCAGTGACTGTCTCTAGAGACATTTTATTCAAAGGTTATACTGTTTAACATATATGATGAATTTATAACAGAAAAATAACTTTTATATTATAAAATTATGTCACTGGATCATCAGTATTTTAAACTTATTATTAGATCATATTTGTGTCTCAAACTGTCATAAATTGATGTAAGAACTGGATATCTAAAAAAAAGAACAACCGTGTAACAAATTTGATGTTGGAAATAACCCAAATCAGCTTTTGAACCTTATAAGGAGTTTTAGTAAAAACAAAGAGATTTAAAAATAAAAACTCATTTTAAGTACTTAATTTAAACAAAGACTATATAGACACTAAAATAATAGCACTTTTCTTATTATAGAGAAGCAAGTAAGCTTTTTACTGTCTCCTAAAACTATTAGCATTAGGCAGCATAAACAAACCCATTACCAGACCAGGCAACATAGCTATTAACTTTATATCAAAATATCTTTTAAGAATTTAAAAACTGACTGTTATTAGAATTTGAAATAAATAAATGATGAACAGATATAATCCTTAATCACTTTGAGACTTCTTCGCTTTCTTTTTTTTCTTTTGGTACCAGGGATCAAACTCAGGTCCTTGCACTTGTGGGACAGGTGGTGGAACCACTGAGCTAAATCCCCACCGAGAGACTTATTTTCTTAAGCTCATTTTTACTAGTTGACCTGTAGATTGAAAAAACTCTATTTGTACATATTTGAGCTTATGTTAGTGATATATATCAGACATTAAACAAAGAATATATGAATATATATTTAACAAATATCTTTAGTATTTTAACTTAATTGTAAATAATTTAGAACTTTTATCTGTTTAGTTTTTAATAATTACTTTTGCATTGTATGTAAAATGTAAAATTTGACAAACACAAGTAATTATCTTAAAGCAAACTTGTTGAGGAAAAAAAAATTCAAAGTTGTCAATATCTCAAAATGCCCTTTGCATTATAACAGAGTATCATTTAAATTTTTGAAGGATTTTTGGGGGGGGGGGCTTTTGAACTTGAATCTTCATATTGACCCCAATGAATAATTTATAATCAAATTTTGATGTCAATAAACCAAACTATTTTGGGAAACAAGGATACCCATAAGTGATTCAACTTGGAAGACCATAAAGTGAACTTTATTAATTGTGGTCATTGAAAATGGAATAGCTCAGAAAATCTGGAAACTTCTAATAACTGTAGGAAGAAATATTTATTTTGTATAATCATTTTAGAGTTGAGTGAGTTAATATCTATGTAAATGTGGACTCAGCTTTTTCAGGAAATTAGGAAGAAGTACAACACGGCTGGACAGTGCTTATTTAGACACACATTAGTGTATAAGACAAAATTGCCTGTTTTTTATATAGACTCAGAGCTCTCAAATAGACTTTTATTAGATAATGTCTAATGAATACAAACTTTATTTTTGTACCGGGGATCAGACTTGGGCCTTGCACTTGCTAGGCCAGCAGTAGAAACACTGAGCTAAATCTCTGGCCCAAAGCTGGTTTCTTTTTGAGACAGCACCTTACTATGTAGCCCAGGGTGGGTTCGAACTCATGGAAATCTCACTGTCTCATCCTTCTGCATGCTGGGATTACAGGAATGCATCACCATGCTTGACCTTTTTAAAACATTTTTTAAAACTCACGTGAACGAAGAAGTACTTGTGTTTATGTTTTTAAGTTATTGAGCACTTTTTTGTTTTGTTTTGTTTGGGTACCAGGGATCGAACTTGGGACCCTGCTCTTGCAAAGCAGGTGGCAGAACCACTGAGCTAAATCCCCAGTCCCTATTGAGCACTTTTTAAAGAAAGTAATCTGGTACCATCTCAATAATATATAAACATGAGTATACAGGTAGGCATAACATAATATATACATTTATGCCAACACACATAAAGCAATGACTTAAAGTTATAATTTATCAGCCTTTTAAAAGTTATATTATTGTCCTGTCATTTTACTAGTCTTATGCAACATTTAATCTTCAATTTGCATATCTGAGGGTAGGATTGAGGTTGTAACCAGGTTGGAAATATGTATCTCAAAGGAGATTGCTTGCCTAATTAAACTGAATTTGAATTTTTTGAAGCTTTTATTCTTTGCCTTAATTTATTATAGATCTTAGTCAATTTAATCCATTTTATTGTGCTAAAATTTAGATATATAGATGGTCAGAAATTTATGTCTTATCTAATATGAAAAATAATCCAATTCAGAAACAATATTCCCCACAAAGAAAAACACAAAGGCAGAACATCTGTATCATAGAAAATCTCATTTTAGTGAATCTTTTAAAGGACAGCCCTATGAAATCAGAGTGTATTTTCATATATGTGATATATCACAATAAATCACCCCTTTTAAATTACAGGTAACTAAAACTTTATTAGGGAGCTGCAAAGTAGTGGAAGCATTTTCATTTTTGAGCACTTTATAATAGAGCATATTAAACACACCAGCAGGAATCTCAAGAGCTAAGACTGCATCCTCACCAGTAGAAGATCAGACCAGAAAGGAACCTGAGGTAGAACAGGCTTGATATTCCCTCTAAAGTGTAGAGGGGGATGGGGCCTGTCTGTCCCAGTGAAACCTGTCCCCCAAGTCTTTAGAACTGCCATCGAACTATTGTCTTTTAACTGGTGGTTGGGGTCCCACAATTTATTAATAGGCATGAATATTTTCCTAAATATCAACTAGATTTCATAAAAAACCCATTTTACAGCATTCCATAAATTCACATTTTAGTTAGCATCAAAGTCCACCAGGGGATGCTCTAACATTACTTTTTCTTAGTGCTAAGATAACCCACAACAGTGAAAGCAAGAAACAGATCAAGCAAGTTGAAGTACAGAATAAACAAAACAGAAACATAAGGCCTTGCCTGCAAAAATAAAATGTCCTATTCTTTGATGGGACACATCCTTTGATGGGATATCACAGTCTTCCCATGTTCTCAACTTAAAGTTACCATCATTTCAAGAAAATAATGCATATGAGAGACAAAGCATAAGCAATTGACAAGGATGACAATTTTTTTTTTTAACCGAGGATCAAACTTGGGACCTTGTGCTTGCAAGGCAGGCACTGGAAACACTGAGCTAAATCCCTGACCCAAGGATGACAATTTTTGATTATCCAAATGAATCACAATCCAGGATCCATGAAATAAAAGCAAACTCCTACCTCTTTCCAGTTATCTCACCGGGGCCTCCAAGAATGTTATAGTGGAAGTATTATAACTCCAAATCTGCTACCTGTCAGATATGCCAAGTTCATGTTCCCCAAAATTGAAGGATGAATTCTAAGGAATGACAGAGGTTAAGAGTAAGAAATATTAGGGCCAGGTATTTAGCTCAGTGGTTCCACTGCTTGCCTTGCAAGCACAAGGACCAAAGTTCGATCCCCGGTACCAAAAAAAGAAATCAAGAGTAGGAAATAATTATTGAGAGATATAGCTCCTGAGAGGCAGGAGTGGTCCTGAATGGGTTGCTGAGGGCCCCACTTTTCAGGGGACATTTTAAAACACATGATCAACCTAAATTATGCAGAGAAATCTCACTATTTGTTTTTAAAGATTTGAAAAAAGTAATCTTAAAATAGTACGGTGCAGAAAACATGTTCATTGAAGTGTTGGGTTTTCAAGTCCCTTTCAGTGATTTGTCACACAGAGAGAAGAGCTGGCAGGAGCCAAGGATCCCATGCTGGACATGTCCCCCCAAAACACAATTTTGGTGGAAAAGAATCAGAGTTCTCTGCACAAAGAGGAGTGGGGCTGACCACCCTGATGCCAGCAGGTCAAGGATACTGAGGGAGGCAGCCCTACTTGGAGTTCCTAGGGCAAAGGTGGTGCCTAGGTAGGGACCTGTAGTCCATGATGCTTTATGTCCTGCAGACAGTTGCCTAGAGGAGGAACCACAGAGCACTGGTTCGTGTCTCTCCTCAGCAGGCCAGGAGCTTCCTTCTACAACCTCTGCCCTTGTCCAGGACTCAGTCCCTGGGCATGTTGGGGCATGAGCACCCTTTGGCCTCACCAACTCCAGGCCTCCCCAACCCCAGACCTCCCCTTACTGCCAGGCCTGTGCTAGGCCTCCCTGAGACCAATGTACTGTTAGTTTTATTACTTACAGATAGGTTAGGGTTAATGTTCTGCCAGAAAATCAGTGGAGTTTTTATAAGATAATGCAAGCCGTAGGCCCATGTCACTTTCACCGCTTGTCCTGCCCAAGAGAAAAACTCATTTTGTATTTGGAAACAGTTTTCTAAATCTGAAACTCACTATGGGACAGTTTGTCATTGCCATGACCTTGACAGATGTAAAGAACGCATCCAATTTTGTTTGAATACATGTCTTCAGTTGTTCTGGATAGCTATCTAGGAATGGAAAGGTTGAGGAGTACAGTAAATCATACTCAAATTTTTTGAGGAAATTCCGAGCTATTTTTATACACAGGCTTCACTATTCCAGTTTCTCTGGATCCTAACCAGCACCTTAAATTATATTGATGACAGTGCTGAATTCTATTGATGATAGGAGTGAAGGGGACCACATTGTGTTTGTCATTTGCATTTACCTAATGGCTGAGATGTTAAGTATGTTTTTAATTAAATGTGGGAGGGATGGAAGAGTCATTTCACATTCCAGCATTGTTTTGTCTCAACTGTCAGTTCTCAGTGCCAACACTGAGTGAGGCTGTAACTGGCACCACGAAATGAAACTTTAAAGGTTAGATTTCTTCGTATTTTTTTGGTACCTGAGACTGAACTCAGGTCCCTGCTCTTGCACAGCAGGTGGCAAAATCACTGAGCTAAATCCCCTGACCAAAGTTACACTTCTTTTAGAAAGCAGTGATTTCTGCAAACTTCCTCAGGCCTAGGACATAGCATTTTGTATCTGGTTTATTTCACATAGCATTATGGTCTCAAGATGCATCCATCTGCCCACAAATTAATCAACTTTATCTTTCTTTGGCTTTGTTTTGTTGAGAGAGGATCTCACAATATGGTCCAGGCTGGCCTCAAACTTGCAAGGATCCTCCTAGGGTTAAGGTTAGGGTCAGGGTTAGGGTTAGGGTTAGCATTAGGTGTAGGTTTGGTATTTTACTTTCTCTGTATTGCAGTGTGGTCATGATGGTTAGCATTAGCCTTAGAGTCAGGTGAGGGTTAGGGATAGTGTAACAATTCAGTTCCTTGTGTATTGGATTTTGAGCATGAATCTTAGGGTTATTGTTTGGCCTGGCATGAGGATCAGGGTTCTAATTTGTGTATGTGAATTTTGAAATGTGGGTATTATCTCTAGGGTTAGGGTTCATGTTCCTGTAAAGGTTACGGACAGGGTTGAAATTCACATACCTTAGTTCTGGAGTGTGTGTATTATGGTTAGTGTTAGGGGCAATGTTTAGCTGAGGAACAGCGATAGTATTGGAGTACCAGAACCTGATTATTGGAGTGTGAGCATGATGGACAGGGTAAGGGTAAAGGTTATGTATTGTGTTGAATTCAAAGTCCCTGAGCATGGCAGTGGGGCTATGAGATGACATATTAGGGTGAGTGTTATGGTGAGGGTCATGGATAGCATTAGATTTGGGGTTAGGGATAGTATTGGAATATGAGGATCTTTGTATTGGAGGTCAAGTGTGCTGGTTAGATTTAGGGTTAGTGTTAATCAAGGGTTGGGATAGTGTGGGAATTCAAGCACCATTGTATTCAAAAGTAGGTATGAAGCCTAGGTTCAGGAGTCAGTTGAGAATGAAGTTTAGGGTTCAAATTCATGTACCACAAATTTGAAGTGTGAGTATCATTCTTAGAATTTTGATTCATAATAGGTTTAGTGTTCCATTTAGTGTTGGAATTCACATTGCTCAATATTGGAGAGTGGGTATTATGGCTTCTGTTAGGTTTAGGGTTAGGGTTAGGGATGGCAAGCAGATCAACTACCCGGTTACTGGATGAGTAGGATCATTAGAGTTAGGGTTAGCATTAGGTAAAGTATAGTGTTTTGTTACATGTGCCTGAGCATTGCAGTGTGGCTATGATAGGTAGTGTTTGGGTTAGTGTTCTAGGTAGGGTTAGGCTTAGATTAGCATTGGCATTATATGTATGTTCGGTATTTTACTTCCTCTGTATTGCAGTGTTGTCACGATGGTTAGTGTTAACCTGAGTTTCCAGTGAGGGTTAGGGCTAGTGTAGCAATTCAGTTCCTTGTGTATTGGATTTTGAGCATGCAGCTTAGGGTTAGGGTTCTGTCTGGCATAAGTATCAGGGTTCCAATATGTAAACGTGAATTTTGAAATGTGGGTATTATCTCTAGGGTTAGGGTTCATGTTCATGTAAGGGTTACAGATAGGGTTGGAATTCACATACCTTACTCTTGGAGTGTGTGTTTTATGGTTAGTGTTAGAGGCAATGTTAGGCTGAGGAACAGCAATTGTATTGGAGTTCCAGGACCTGATTATTGGAGTGTGAGCATGACGGACAGGATAAGGTAAAGGGTTAAGTATTGCCTTGAATTCAAAGTACCTCAGCATGGCAGTGAGGCTACGAGGTGACATATTTGTGTGAGTGTTATGGTGAGAGTCATGGATAGTGTTAGGTTTGGGGTCACGGATAGTATTGGAATATAACGACCTTTGTATTGGAGGTCAAGTGTGCTAGTTAGTGTTAGGGATAGTGTTCATCAAGGGTTAGGATAGTGTGGGAATTCATGCACCGTGGTCGATGAAAGTAGGTATGAAGCCTAGGTTCAGGATTGAGTTCAGAATGAAGATGCAGGTTCAAATTCATGTCATACAAATTTGAAGTGTGAGTATGATTCTTAGAATTGGAATTCACAATAGGGTTAGTGCGCCGTTTAGTGTTGGAATTCACATACCTCAATATTAGAGTGTGGGTTTTATGGCTAGTGCTAGGTTTACGGTGTAGATAAGCAATAGGGATAGTTTAGAATGGCCATTATACGATTAGCGAAGGGAGAGAGTGATGTAAAGGTTAGCTTAAGTGTAAGGATGAGGCACAGGTTTGAAATTCATGTAGCTAGAAAGACTATGTATAATGTAAGTGCTGGGGTTAGTGTTTGGGTTAGGATTAGGGTTAGGGTTAGGGTTGGTGTGATGACATTGAAATTGAAATGCCTGTGTCTTCAAGTGTGGGTTGGAAAGTTAGTATTAGCGTAAGTTCTTAGGGTTAGGGTTAGGGTTGGTGTGATGACATTGAAATTGAAATGCCTGTGTCTTCAAGTGTGGGTTGGAAAGTTAGTATTAGCGTAAGTTCATGGTGAGGGTTAGGGATAAAGTAGAATTTCAAGTACTTAGGTATTGGAATTTGGTGCTGCTGCTTAGGGTTAGGGTTAGGGATAGGATTAGGTTTAGGTTTAGGTTTAGGGTTCCAATTCATGTACCTGACGTTTGGAAGGTGGGTATGATTTTTAGGGTTAGGGTTCTTCTTTTCGTGTGATGAATACTGCTGAAACAGAAGTACCCGAATATGACAGGATTAGGGTTGGGTTAGAGATAGGGTTAGGGTGATAGATAGCATTGAAATTGAAATGCCTCGGTCTTCAAGTGTGGGTTGCAAAGTTAGTATTAGCATAAGTTCAAGGTGAAGGTTAGGGATAATGTCGAATTTCAAGTACCTGGTTATTGGAATTTGTTTCTGTTGCTTAGGGTTAGAGTTAGGGATAGGATTAGGTATAGGTATAGAGTTCCAATTCATGTACCTGAGGTCTGGAGTGTGGGTATGATTTTTTATGGTTAGGGTTCTTCTCTTCGTAAGTGTCATGAATAGTGCTGAAATAGAGGTTCCTGAAAATGACTTAGGTTTACTGTAGGGTTAGTGTTTGGGTTAGGGTTAGGGTGATATATAGCATTGAAATTGAAAAGCCTGTGTCTTCAAGTGTGTGTCTGAAATTTAGTATTAGCATAAGTTCATGGTGAGGTTTAAGGATAATGTTGAATTTCAAGCACCTGTGTATTGGAATTTGTCCTGCTGCTTAGGGTTAGGGTTAGGCTTAGGATTAGTTTTAGGTTTAGGGTTCCAATTCATGTACCTGATGTTTGGAGTGTGGGTATGATTTTTAGCGTTAGGGTTCTCCTTTTCGTGACATGGATAGTGCTGAAATAGAGGTACCTGAAAATGACTTAGGGTTAGAGTAGAGTTAGTATTAGGGTTAGGGTTAGTTTAGGGTGATACCATTGGAATTGAAATGCCTGTGTCTTCAAGTGTGGTTTGGAAATTGAGTATTAGCGTAAGTTCATGGGGAGGGTTAGGGATAATGTCGAATTTCAAGTACCTGTTTAATGGAATTTGGTTCTTCTGCTCAGGGTTGGGTTAGGGTTAGGATTAATTTTGCTTTTAGGGTTCCAGTTCATGCACCTGATGTTTGGAGTGTGGGTATGATTTGTTCTACTTGTCGTAAGTGTCATGGATAGTGCTGAAATAGAGGTACCTGAAAATGACTTATGGTTAAGGTAGTGTTAGGTTTAGGGTTAGGGTTAGGGTCAGGGTGATAGATAGCATTGAATTTGAAATGTCTTTGTCTTCAAGTGTGGTTTGGAAAGTTAGTATTAGCATAAGTTCATGGGGAGGGTTAGGGATAATGTCGAATTTCAAGTACCTGGGTATTGGAATTTGGTCCTGCTTCATAGGGTGAGGGACAGGTTTAGGATTAGGTTTAGGTTTAGGGTTCCAATTCATGTACCTGTCATTTGGAGTGTGGATATGATTTTTAAGGTTAGGGTTATTCTTTTCGTAAGTGTCATGGATAGTGCTGAAGTAGAGGTACCTGAAAATGACTTAGGGTTAGGGTTAGGATTAGGGTTAGGGTCAGGGTGATAGATAGCATTGAAATTGAAATGCCTGTGTCTTCAAGTGTGGGCTGGAAAGTTAGTATTAGGATAAATTCATTGTGAGGCTTAGGGATAAAGCTGAATTTCAAGTACCTGGGTACTGGTATTTTGTCATGCTGCTTAGGGTTAGGGTTAGGTTTAGGATTCGGTTTAGGTGTAGGGTTCCAATTCATGTACCTGACGTTTGGAATGTTGATATGATTTTTAGGGTTAGGGTTCTTCTTTTTGTAAGTGCCATTGATAGTGCTGAAATAGAAGTACATGAAAATGACTTAGTGTTACTGTAGTGTTAGTGTTATGGTTTAGGTTAGGGATAGGGTGATAGATAGCATTGAAATTGAAATACCTTCACATTCAAGTGTTGGTTGGAAAGTTAGTATTAGCGTAAGTTCATGGTCACAGTTAGGGATAATGTACAATTTCAAGAACATGTTTATTGGAATTTGGTCCTGCTACTGAGGGATTATGTTAGTATAAGTTCAAGGTTTAGGGTTTGAATTCATGTACCTGATGTTTGGAATGTGGGTATGATTTTTAGCATTATGTTTCTTCTTTTCAGAAGTGTTATGGATAATGCTGAAAAAGAGGTACCTGAAAATAACTTAGGGGTATGGTTGGGGTTAGGGTTAGGGTTAGTGTTAGGGTGATAGGGAGCATTGAAATTGAAATGCCTGTGTTTTCATGTGTGTGTTGGAATGTTAGTATTAGCGAAAGTTCAAGGTGAGGTTTAGGGATAATGTGGAATTTCAAGTACCTGTGTATTGGAGTTTGTTCCTGTGGCTTAGGGTTGGAATTAGGGTTAGGATTAGGGTTAGGTTTAGTGTTCCAAGGCATATACCTGATGTTTGGAATGTGGGTGTTATTTTTATGGTTAGGGTTCTTCTTTTCGTAAGTGTCTTGGATAATGCTGAAATATATGTACATGAAAATGACATAGGTTCAGGATAGGTATAGTGTTAATGTGACAGATAGCATTGAAATTGAAATGCCTGTGCCTTCAAGTGTGGGTTGGAAAGTTAGTATTAGCATAAGTTCATGGGGAGGGTTAGGGATAATGTCGAATTTCAAGTACCTGGGTATTGGAATTTGGTCACGCTGCTTAGGGTTAGCGTTAGGGTTAGGAAGAGGTTTAGGTTTAGGGATCCAATACATGTACCTGATGTTTGGAGTGTGGGTATGATTTTTAGGGTTAGGGTTCTTCTTTTCATAAGGGTCATGCATAGTGCTGAAATTGCGGTACCTGAAAATGACTTAGGGTTAGGGTAGGGTTAGGTTTGGGGTTATGGTTAGGGTTAGGATGATGGATACCATTGGAATTGAAATGGCTGTGTCTTCAAGTGTGGTTTGGAAAGTTAGTATTAGCGTAAGTTCATGGGGAGGGTAAGGGAAAATGTCGAATTTCAAGTATCTGTTCAACGAAATTTGATTCTGCTGATTAGGGTTAGGGTTAGGGTTAGGATTAGTTTTGGTTTTAGGGTTCCAATTCATGTGCCTGACCTTTGGAGTGTAGGTATGATTTTTAGGGTTAAGGTCCTTATTTTCATAAGTTTCATGGATAGTGCTGAAATAGACGTACCTGAAAATGACTTATGGTTAAGTTAGTGTTACGTTTAGGATTGGGGTTAGGGTTAGGCTGATAGATAGCATTGAAATTGAAATGCCTTTGTCTTCAAGTGTGGTTTGCACAGTCAGTATTGGTGTAAGATCATGGGGAGGGTTAGGGATAATGTCGAATTTCAAGTACCTGTGTAATGGAATTTGGTCCTGCTTCTTAGGTTTAGGGTTAGGGTTAGGATGAGGTTTAGGTTTAGGGTTCCAATTCATGTTCCTGACATTTGGAGTGTGGGTATGATTTTTAGGGTTAGGTTTCTTCTTTTCGTAAGTGTCATGTATAGTGCTAAAATAAAGGTACCTGAAAATAACTTCGTGTTAGGTTTAGGGTTAGGTTTAGGGTGATAGATAGCATTGAAATTAAAATGCCTGTGTCTTCAAGTGTGGGTTGGAAAGTTAGTATTAGCATAAGTTCATGCGGAGAGTTAGGGATAATGTTGAATTTCAAGTACCTGTTCAATGGAATTTGGTTCTGCTGATTAGGGTTAGGGTTACAGTTAGGATTAGATTTGGTTTTAGGGTTCAATTCATTGGGCCTGACGTTTAGAGTGTGGGCATGATTTTTAGGGTTAGTGTCCTTCATTTTGTAAGTGTCATGGATAGCACTGAAATAGAGGTACCTGTGAATGACTTATGGTTAAGGCAGTGTTAGGTTTAGGGTCAATGTTAGAGGTAGGGTGATAGTTAGCATTGAAATTGAAATGCCTGTGTCTTCAAGTGTGGTTTGGGAAGTTAGTATTAGCGTAGGTTCATGGGGAGGTTTAGGGATAATGTCGACTTTCATGTACCTGGGTATTGCAATTTTGTCCTGCTTCATAGGTTTAGGGACAGGATTTGGATTAGGTTTAGGTTTAGGGATCCAATTCATATAAATGACATTTGGAGTTTGGGTATGATTTTTACGGTTAGGTTTTTTCTTTTCGTAAGTGTCATGGAAAGTGCTGAAATAGAGGTTCCTGAAAATTATTTAGGATTAGGTTCAGGGTTAGGGTTAGGGTGATAGATAGCATTGAAATTAAAATGCCCGTGTCTTCAAGTGTGGGTTGGAAAGTTAGTATTAGCATAAGTTCATGGAGAGGTTTAGGGATAATTCCGAATTTCAAGTACCTGGGTATTGGAATTTGGTCCTGCTTCTTAGGGTTAGGGTTAGGAGTAGGTTTAGGTTTAGGGTTCCAATTCATGTACCTGACGTTTGGAGTGTGGATATGATTTTTAGATTTAATGTTCTTCTTTTTGTAAGTGTCATGGATAGTGCAGAAATAGAGGTACCTGAAAATGACCTAGGGTTAGCGTTAGGGTTAGGGTTAGGGTGATAGATAGCATTGAAATTGAAATGCCTGTCTCTTCAAGTGTGGGTTGGAAAGTTAGTATTATTGTAAGTTCATGGGGAGGGTTAGGGATTATGTCGAATTTCAAGTACCTGGGCATTGGAATTTGGTCCTGCTGCTTAGGGTTAGGGTTAGGATTAGGATTAGGTTTAGGTTTAGGGTTCCAATTCATGTACCTGATGTTTGGAGTGAGCATATTGTTTTTAGGGTTATGCTTCTTCTTTTCTTAAATCTTAATTTTTTTTTTTTTAGTGCTGGGGATCAAACTTGGGACCTTGCACTTGCGAGGCAGATGCCGGAACCACTGAGCTAAATCTCCAGCCATATGCTTTTTCTTTTCTAAAGTGTCATCCATAGTGCTGAAAGAGAGGTATCTGAATATGACTTAGGATTAGGGTACTGTTAGTGTTAGGGTTAGGATGATAGATAGCATTGAAATGGAAATGCCTGTGTGTTCAAGTGTGCGTTGGAATGATAGTATAAGCCTAAGTTCATGGTGAGGGTTAGGGATAACGTCGAATTTCAAGCACCTGGGTATTTGAATTTGGTCCTGCTGCTTAGGTTTAGGGTTAGGATTTGGTTTAGGTTTAGGGTTCCAATGCATGTACCTGAGGTTTGGAGTGTGGGTATGATTTTAAGGGTTAGGCTTCTTCTTTTCGTGAGTGTCATGGATAGTGCTGAAGTAGAGGTACCTGAAATTGACTTAGGGTTTGGGTTAGGATTATGTTTAGGTTCAGTGTTCCAATTCATGTGCCTGTTTAAGGGTTAGGCTTCTTCTTTTCGTGAGTGTCATGGATAGTGCTGAAATAGAGGTACCTGAAAATGACAGCGTTAGGATAGGGTTAGGGTTAGGGTTCGGGTTAGGGTGATAGATAGCATTGAATTTGAAATGTCCTTATCTTCAAGTGTGGTTTGGAAAGTTAGAATTATCGTAAGTTCATGGGGAGGGTTAGGGATAATGTCGAATTTCAAGTACCTGGGTATTTGAATTTTGTGTTGCTGCTTAGGGTTAGGGTTAGGATTAGGTTTAGGTTTAGGGTTCCAATTCATGTACCTGAGTTTTGAAGTGTGGGTATGACTGTTAGGGTTAGGGTTCTTCTTTTTGTAAATGATATGTATGGTGCTGAAACAGAGGTACCTCCAAATGACTTAGGGTTAGAGTTAGGGTTAGGGTTAGGGTTCGGGTGATAGCCCTGAAATTGTAATGCCTCTCTCTTCAAGTGTGGGTTGGAAAGTTAGTATTATCGTAAGTTCATGGGGAGGGTTAGGGATAAAGTTGAATTTCAAGTAACTGTGTATTGGAATTTGGTTCTCCTGCTTAGGGTTAGGGCTAGGATTAAGATTAGGTTCAGGGTTCCAATTCATGTACCCGATGTTTGAAATTGTGCATATTTTTTAGGGTTAAGGTTCTTCTTTTCATAAGTATCATTCATGTATAGTGCTGAAATAGAGCTACCTGAAAATGACAACGTTAGGATAGGGTTAGGGTTTGTGTTTGGGTTAGGGTGATAGATACCATTGAAATGGAAATGCCTGTGTGTTCAAGAGTGGGTTGGAAAGATAGTATTAGCGTAAGTTCATTGGAGGGTTCGGGATAATGTCGAATTTCAATTACCTGGGTATTTGAATTTGGTCCTACTGCTTAGGGTTAGGGTTAGGGTTAGGGTTAGGGTTAGGATTAGGTTTAGGTTTAGTGTTCCAATTCATGTACCTGACGTTTGGAGTGTGGATATGATTTTTAGGGTTATCCTTCTTCTTTTCAAAAGTCTCATCCTTAGTGCTGAAATAGAGGTATCTGAAAATGACTTAGGGTTAGGGTGATAGATGGGATTGAAATGGAAATGCCTGTGTGATCAAGTATGGGATGGAAAGTTAGTATAACCCTAAGTTCATGGTGAGGGGTAGGGCTAATGTCAAATTTCATGCACCTGGGTATTGGAATTTGGTCCTGCTGCTTAGGGTTAGGCTTAGCATTACGGTTAGATTTACGATTCCCTTTCATTTACCCGAGATTTGAAGTGTGGGTATGATTTTTAGTGCTAGGATTCTACTTTTCATAATTGTTATGTATATTGTTAAAATAGAGCTACCTGTAAATGGCTTAGGATTATGGTAGTATTGGGTTTAGGTATAGAGTTATGGCGATAGTTAGCATTGAAATTGAAATGCCTGTGTCTTCAAGTGTGGGTTGGATATTTAGTATTATGCTAAATTCATGGGGAGGGTTATGGATAATGTCAAATTTCAAGTACCTGTGTACTCGAATTTGGTCCTGCTGCTTAGGTTTAGGGTTAGGGTTAGGTTTAGGTTTAGGGTTCCATTTCATGTACCTGACGGTTGGAGTTTGGGCATGATTTTTAGGGTTCAGGTTCTTCTTTTCATAAGTGTCATGTATAGTGCTGAAATAGTGGTACATGAAAATGACTTAGCCTTAGGATAGGGTTAGGGTTAGCGTTAGAGTTAGGGTGATAGATAGCATTGAAATTGAAATGCCTGTTTCTTCAAGTGTGGGTTGGAAAGTTAGTATTAGTGTAAGTTCATGGGGACAGTTAGGGATAATGTCGAATATCAAGTACCTGGGCATTGATATTTGGTCCTGCTGCTTAGGGTTAGGGTTAGGATTACATTTAGATTTAGGATTCCATTTCATTTACCTGATGTTTGAAGTGTGGGTATGATTTTTAGGGCTAGGGTTCTTCTTTTCGTAAGTGTCATGTATAGTGCTGAAATAGAGCTACCTATAAATGGCTTAGGGTTACTGTAGTGTTAGGGTTAGTGGAAGGGTTATGTCGATAGATAGCATTGAATTTGAAATGCCTGTGTTTTCAAGTGCGTTTTGGAAATTTAGTATTAGCATAATTTCATGGTGAGGGTTAGGGATAATATCGAATTTGAAGTACCTGTGTATTGGGATTTTTTCCTGCTGCTTACGGTTAAGGTTAGGGTTAGGATTAGGATAAAGTTTAGGGTTCAAATTCATGTACCTGTGTTTTGGAGTGTGGGTACATGTTTTAGGGTTAGGGTTCTTCTTTTCGTGAGTGTCATGGATAGTGCTGAAATAGATGTATATAAAATGACAGAGTAATGGTAGGGTTAGGTTTAGGGAGATAGATAGCATTGAAATTGAAATGCCTGTATCTTCAAGTTTGTGTTGGAATGTTAGTATTATGGTAAATTCATGGGAGAGATAGGGACAATGTCAAATTTCAAGTATTTGGGTATTCGAATTTGATCTTGCTGCTTTGGGTTAGGGTTAGGGTTAGGATTTGGTTTAGGTTCAGTGTTCCAATTCATGTACCTGACATTTGGAGTGTGGGTATGATTTTTATGGTTAGGGTTCTTCTTTTCCTAAGTGTCATGGATAGTGCTCAAATAGTGGAACCTGAAAATGACTTAGGGTTAGGGTAGGTTTAAGATTAGAGTTAGGGTTAATGGTAGGGTGATTGCATTGAAATTGAAATGCCTGTGTCTTCAAGTGTGGGTTGGAATGTTTGTATTAGCATAAGTTCATGGGGAGGGTTAGGAATAATGTGAAATTTCAAGTACCTGTGTGTTGGTAGTTGGTCCTGCTGGTTAGGTTTAGGGTTAGGGTTAGGATAAGGTTTAGGTTTAGGGTTCCACTTTATGTACCTGATATTTGGAGTGTGTGTATGATTTTTAGGGATATGCTTCTACTTTTCAAAAGTGTCATCCATAGTGCTGAGAGGTACCTGAAAATGACTTAGGGTTAGTGTTAGTGGTAGGGTTAGGGTGATAGATAGCATTGAAATTGAAATGCCTGTCTCTTCAAGTGTGTGCAGGAAAGTTAGTATTTTCGTAAGCTCATGGGGAGGGTTAGGGATAATGTCAAATTTCAAGTATCTGGGTATTGAAATTTGTTCTTGCTGCTTAGGTTAGGGTTTGGGTTAGGATTATGTTTAGGTTCAGGGTTCCAATTCATGTGCCTGATGTTTGGAGTGTGGGTATGATTTTTAGGGTTAAGGTTCTTCTTTTCTTAAGTGTCATGGATAGTGCTGAAATAGAGGTATCTGAAAATGACTTAGGGTTAGGGTATTGTTAGTGTTAGGGTTAGGGTTAGTGTGATAGATAGCATTGAAATTGAAATGCCCGTGTCTTCAAGTGTGGGTTGAAAAGTTAGTATTACCATAACTTCATGGGGAGGTTTAGGGGTAATCTCGAATTTCAAGTACCTGGGTATTGGATTCAGGTCCTGCTGCTTAGGGTTAGGGTCAGGGTTAGAATTAGGCTTAGGTTTAGTGTTTCAATTCATGTACCAGCCTTTTGGTTTGTGGGCATTATTTTTAGGGTTAGGGTTCTTCTCTTCATAAGTGTCATGGATAGTGCTGAAATCGAGGTACCTGAAAATGACTTTGGGTTAGGGTTGTGTTAGTGTTAGGGTTAGTTTTACAGTTAGGGTAATATACAACATTGAAATTTAAATTGAAATGCCTGTGTCTTCATGTGTGGGTAGGAAAGTTAGTATTAGCATAAATTCATGAGGCGGGTTAGGGTTCCTCTCTCTCTCTCTCTCGTTTTTCTTTCTCTCTTTCTTTCTTTCTATTTCCTTCCTTCCTTAACTCCATGTTTAATACCTTCCTGCCACCGCTGTTTTCCTGTGCATGGAACTGAGAGTTCTTTCCACATCCTGAAGCCACAGTGGTTCCTGAAACCAGGACAAGTCCTTCTGAAAAAGAAATGACTAGGGGCCAGGATTTAGTCCATTGCTTCTGCCACCTGCCTGGCAAGGGCAAGTTTGCGGTCGCTAGTTCAATTCCCAGTAGCCCCCCCCAAAATAAAACCCCAAAAGTGACAAATTTCTATTTTCTTTTTTCGTGGCTCATAAAAGAGATTATTCTCTTGATTTCTTTTGTGCATTGCCTGTGTGACTTTGTATGTTGTTTTGTGTCCAGCAACTTCACTGAATTTGTTGGAACAGCTTTTGATCCTGTCTAAAGAGTGACAACTTCTCTTTGCAGTTTTCTATCTGGAGGGCTTGCATTTCTTTTCCTTCCTCATTGCTCTGCCTCCCATTTCTAGCACTGTGTTGTGAAGCAGTATTGAGGGGGACTATCCTTGCCTTGTTTATCACCTTAAAGGCTTTCAGCTTTTCACCACTGAGGGTGATGCCAGCTGTGGGCTTGTGATAATGGCCTCTATTGTGTTGTCTTACATTTCGGTACTCGATTTGCTTAGAGCATTTATCATAAAAAGATGCATAATGTTAGCATGATTTCCTTCTGTGTCAGGTGAGGTGACCATTTAGGTGTTTGCCCCTTTATTCTGTTATTGTGCGGCACCACATTTCCTGACTTGAATGTGTTCAGACATCATGGCATCACGGGTATAAACTCCACACGATCATGTAAATGGTCCTGGCAATATACTGCCGAGTTTAGCTTGCTAGAATTGTGTTTAGAATTTCTGTACAAATGTTTATGAGGGATGCTGGCTTATAATTTTCCTGTACACCCTTGTCTGGCTTAGGTACCAGGGTACAATGTGCCTCCAAAGTAAATTTGGAAATATTTTCTTCTGTCCAAGTTTGAAAGAGTGGGAGAAGGGTTTTACCTAGCATACACAATGAACATTTTTGCCTTTTCTCTGGTGATACCCTGGGGCAGTGGAAGCTTGGGATGTGTTCTTTGAGGATTTAACTGATCTGCGGTGCTGAAACATCATGAATATGGGAACAGTGCAAAGAGAGGGTGACACTGTAGCACTAGAGGGCTGGAGACTGGATTCTTTTTTCCTTTTTGGTTCCGGGTACCGGGGATCGAACTCGGGTCCTTTCGCTTGCCATGCAGGTGGTGTAACCACTGAGCTAAATCCCCGGCATGGATTCTAAAACCCATGCAAGAAAGTGTAGAAGAGATACACAGACACCACATGTGGTCCGGTAAACCTCCTGAAGGAAAAGAGCAGGATGCTCACATACCTGGCTTCAATGGAGGGTTTATAATGGCCTCAAGCTGTGAAGATATTTCATGATCGTGGTATAGATGGAGGGACAGATAGATAGAGTATCAAATTTAATAGTCAAAAATGAAATACATTCATAAGGAATGATCTCCATTGACCTATAGTGACCTATAGACTAAATGGCCTAACGTGAAAAAAAAAATCACAAAAAGAGGAAAACACAATGTATAACTTATCTATATTAATTTGAATAAAAACACTGAGAAACAAGAGAAGCACAGAGTAATTAAAGATATGTAAAAAAGAAAAAGGCATTGGAAGGGCAAATCATATTGGTAAC
>NW_004625012.1:20061-105494 GCF_000247695.1 Heterocephalus glaber
AGCCATAAAGAATGAGAAACTAGAGACATTTATAGCTAAATGGATGCATATTGAGGCCATACTCTTCAGTGAAATAAATAAGACACACATGTGTAAATACCAAATAGTTTCTCTAGTGTGAGAAACTGAAAGTGTAAATAAGGGTACACATGGATGAAATGGCCTAATAACATATTTCTCGGATTGTGTTTCCATTGCATGTCATATGACTGCATCGAAATTTAAATTAGGCAGAAGTTTGGCTTATGTGGAGTCTGCTAGATAACTGGAATTTTTTTCCAGATCATTATTTGTTCAGTGTTGGTTTTGGGGATCTTTCTGAAACAAAGCACATCCTCTAGTGTCTTGTTGGTGCTTGAGATGCTTTTTTTAAGTTATATGGAAAAATGTTTAAGTGCTTTTTAGTTTTGTTTTGGTTGAGTTCTACTGTATTTGAATATTATTGTAGTTTTTTTCCCCTTGCAAAAAAAAAAAAAGAGGTATTCCATTCCCCACCCCAGTGCTGCTCAGTTGCTACACCCCAGTTGTTGTCCCAAGCTGCTCAGACAACAGGCACAGCAGCCATGACTCCAGCACCCAAACAACCCTAGAGAAGAGTCACACCCAGGTCATCAGGATGTTTTCTTCCCTAGTACCTGAACTAACCTAGTGCTTAATCCCTGTGCATCAAAACTGGAGTCCAAAGGGGAAGCCATGACTCTGGAACTTGAGCCCATATGCTATCACCCCTGAGAAGAGCTGCAAACCCTCAGTCCCTGGATATTGACCAGTTCTCTGGAGTCTGAACTGCTGAGCTGCCTACCTGTTAAGGAGATAAGACATCATTGCACTGCTCTGTACCCACCTCCAGCCAAACCACAGCTCTGCCCAGCCTTTCTTTTGTGTCTGTGCTGCCTGTGAACTGAGCTTAACAGAGCCTAGACCACTGCTGTATCCTACCACTCCAGGGTCCCGAGTCACCCCACACATTGTGGTTTTTCCTGGTGCCCAATGGCCACTCTGCCCTCATGGCTCTAGGACCCAAACTGTAGCTGTTCTCCACTCCCCAGGGCTTAAACCTGTGGACTGCTGCTTATTTTCTAGAGCCATGTCCTTCCTGTGCCCTGACACCTAGGATCAGACTCACAGATGCATGTTGGCCTCCTAATCCCAAGTTACATATGTGCCCCAGAGTCTCAATCCTCAGCTACCTGGGAGAGCTGCCATGAGAGAGGGAAGCTATGCCTGTTTCTCAGGTGGCACAGTTGCTCAATAAGATATGAAGCCAAGAATCTCAGTTCAACAACCACCCCAAGAACCTGTGTCCTTAAACTTTATGGCAAGAGTGATTCCCTTCAGCTAAATCTGACCATTGTGGGAAAAATAAGAACCCAAGAATTTCTAAAGCCCTTGATGCTGAAAGTCTTAACAAATTACCTCACCACCACCATCATCACAAAGTCTTGCAGCCTAGGCCACTGAGGCCCCTTCAGGCATCACTGAAATTGATTAGAACAGAGGAATCTGTAGAGCCTGAATTACTGTGCCCACTGGAGCCAGAGCCAGAGCAGCTCCCGAACCGGTACCCTAGGAACCACTTCCGAGTGAAAGTCTGACACTACAAAAGCACACCACATGGTTGGGAAAGGCCGATGATCTACCATCTGTGCAGACATTAATGCTATGACAGAAGAGCATGAAAAGACAAGGAAAAATAACTCCATCAAAGGAACAGCATAACTCTGCATTAGCTCACTCCAACCCAAGAGAAATGGATGGGTTGTCTTTAAAGAAATCCAAAGTCACTAACTTAAGGAAATTCAGCAAGATAACAAGAGAACACAAGCAGTTACATGAAGTTTAACATGGACAGCTGATGCAGCTGGTGGTGAAGTGTTCAAATAGCTATAAATACAAAACTGGAGCAAAGAGGCAGTCCTATTCCCAATCACAGGTACAATTACTTCCTGCCTTATGGAGTGAGCAATCACAGGAGGATTCCTTACAAACCCAAGGAAGGGACTGGCAGGCAGGGGCTGTGCCTGCAGTGGGACTGCCAGGTAGATGTTGGCAAAAAAGAAGGTTTATTGTGAATGACGGAACCATCGATGGAGAGGAGAGAAAGAAACCCTAAGTTCTTGTTTCTTGCATCTACAATTTTCCTACCGGTCACTCATATTGATCAAAACCAGCAGAAGTCAGGAGGCCTGCAGAGCGTGCTTCACACAGAATAGTGCCAGGGTTATAGAGCCAAGCAGGGAGGGACAGGGAATAAATCTGAGCATGAAAGAAGTACCCCAAATTTTATGCAAAATATTGTTCAGACTCACATGTTAATAAGGCACAATCTAGTTCGGGTCCTGTGACTTGTAAGTTTGACACATGTTTTGTAAAGCTACAAACTGTATTTAATGCAGAAAAGTTGTACAATAATTTCTGTGCTGAGCATTTTAATTAACTTCTAACCATTTCTTTCACGGGTAAGAAGACAAATGCAACATTTATTATAGGTGTTAATGAAGTATATGGGAGTTGTTTTAAAATGCATCATAAGTACTAGAATCAATGAATATTAATATATTACCATACAAAAATGAAGAACAAAAATAGTTTATTCTATAGAATTACAACTTATTAACATAGGTGTTTATGCCACTTCCATTTATCAGTTATTCTGCACACAGTACTGCGTACAGGCCAATGCACAGTGCCTGACAGGTGGGTGCCCGCTGGCTCACAGCCACAACTCTGAGGGAAGAGTAACCTGGCTGAGCCTCATTTTTTCAAATACGAGTAACAAGCTGCCTTTCATGAGCATTCATAAATGTACCTTGAGCCATCTAAGAAAGTATGAAAACATAACTCGTAAATTATAATGTCCTCTATGATTAGTAGTTTCTGATTCAGTACTCATTTCCTTTTGCTCACGTGCTGATGATTTTCGAGGACCAGATAAACTAACAGTAATCCAGGAACCTACAAAGGGAGAGAAAGGGCTGAGATGAACCTCACTTCCTGTGTGACGTGTTCAGCCACATAGCTTCTCTTGACCATCCTTGAATATCCATCAGGCCTGCTCCAAAGGCCAAGGAGCAGAACAGCCTGGGCCTGGCATCTCAGATCCTCTCTCGGCAACAGAAAAAGCTCAGCCCGTAGTTGCCTTCAACCTTCTCATTCTCCAGGCACATCCTTCTGCATTTGCCCCGACCGAGCCTGCACGTCTTACAAGCACCCTGCTCACCTGTGGAAAACAACTGCTGAGACAGCATCCCTGGAGCTTAGAGGAAATGGGGAGCAGGTCGAGGGCCCCCAAAAGGGACAATTTGCACCACATGTGATTAGGAAGATTATCTTCAAGACAGTCCCAGGCTTCACAAAGAAATTCTGCTCTTTGCAGTATGGAGTCAGAGAAAGTTATAAGCAAGAAATAACCACAGCTCCTGCTCTCCCACTGTTCAGTCTCACATGGGATAAAAGCAGACAAACTAGTGTATGTGGTGTAGAGGTCCAAAGACACCTGCCTGAAACCCAAGCTTCCTAAAGGTAAATAAGAGGATATTCAGGATGAATAAGAGGATATTTATCTAAAGGTAAAACAGAGGATATTATGGATTGTTTCTTGAAGACAGAGTGAAGAACTTGTGGCTCAGTTCCTGTCTAGGTCTAGTGATGGCCATGTGTCCTCAGTAAATGGCTTATCTCAGCTCACTCGTGTGTCCTCCGGACATTCCAGAAATATCTTCCTACATTTTTCATTGGTATAGCGGTCAAATGAAATAATTCACATGAGAATAGTTGAGTTATAATAGTACCTATCTCACAGGATTGTCCTGAAGATGGAACAGCCCAGTCCAGGTGCAGCAGCTAACCAAGTGCCTGGTAGAGTCAGCAATCTGGAGCAGCCTTCCTATTCCTCACCTTGAAATGCACCTGAACTCATTGCAATTTTGTCTATAATTACCCAAGAATACTCTTTTCAATTCTGTTTACACTGTGCTGAACCCAGATGCTATAAAAAATACTGATCAGTCTCACAGGTTAAAAATGAGTGACCCTGTATAAGATGACCCCACAGAAAAATAACTGTGAGCTGTTCACTGTGAAGAGCTCTTGTGCATGAGTTTTCACACTGCCATCCCTACTACAGTACTTGATCCTCCTTACACCACAAGGTGGAGTTAGCAGGGTGGAATTCAAGCAATTCCTCTTTCAGTGCTGTAACTCCTCCATGGCCCCATAATCAGAGAAAACTAACAGGGCTAGAGTTCTCAAGAGAAAAGAAAAAATGGCATAGAGGCTGTGTAACTTACCTGCTGGAAATGACGGGGCATAATCAAGTCCTGCCTGGCACCCTAAATGTAAAATAAAATAGACTTCAGAAATGAATGTCAATGGAGGAAATAACACTGCTAAAAAGTTTTCTTACATGTGACATGGAACAGGTGACAGAGCTGCGATTTTATTCTGTTTCTTCAGGACAGCACCATAGTAACCAGCACGACCAAGCTATGGGAAGAAAAGAGAATGAGGGGGAGGAGCAGGAGAGAAGGAGAAGGAGAAGCAATGTAGAATTTGACTCTGAAAATGTGTCGCTGTAGATCCAAGAAATTTCTAGGAGAAGCACTCCAAGGATCTGAATTTTACTTTCAATTTGTGGGCGGTACATAGACAAAATCACCAAGCTTTCTGATCTGCCTCATCAAAAGCCTTCCATTTTTCACCTACCTGACTGCAGCTGAGCCACAATGAAGAACAAAATGAAGACAAAGTAAAACATTTTCCTGCTTGGGGCTATCTCTGAGGGTGGCTTTTCAGAACAGGGGTACCAGATCCCTCCCAGGACAGGAATCTTATTTACATTTGAAAGTAGTGGGACATGCTCTTGGTTAGTGAAGTGAATCAATATAGAAGACACAATTATATGCTCCATTTCCCAGGACCAAAGGCTGATATCATTTTAATAACCTTGGCACAAGAAGTCTTATATTCGGGGAGTCTGACTCTCTGCTGACAATGCGATGAACACGCAGCTAGGAGCTGATTGGCCAGGGGTCACTGCTGCAGTGATGCAGGGGTGAAGACCCAGTTTCTGCTCTCATCACTTTGAGATCATTTTTCTTGGGCAAAACAAGAAGCACTGCCTATGTTCTGCCTCTTCTCCAGTGTGTGGTGAGGATCCAGGAAGATACTGACCCCAGGGCTTTGAACATGTGCTGCCCGCAGCCTGACAAAACCCTGCTGGAATTCAGCATCTGTGCATGCTTACTCTCTCTGCTTCAGGTTTATGGTCTGTAACTGTGGCAGGAGAAAGGGAGGCAAGCACTCACTTCCCGGAGTGAACATCACATAGAACATCACATCACACACCCAAGTCGCAAATACACCATTTACTTCATTAAGAACAGGAGTATCAAATGTAATCTTTATATCAATGTCCTCTTTCCAAATAAATCGTGCTTATTGCCACCTTGCTGCCTATATTTATGTGATTGTTTGTTCTTCATTTGGGGTTGCAAAAATAGAAAATTTAGAAAATGTAGACCATGGAGTCAGACAGACTCACCAAGTATATGCCCTAGAACAGAACATGTAACTTTTTTCTCAACCTTAAAGCGAGGACACAATGCTAATACCTATTTCACAAGGTATTGGAGAGCATAGAGTTTATAAGGTACATATATTGCTGAGCAGAGTATCTGGTTATCGTTACTCCTGCTACCACAGTCAGTTTTCTTTCTACACACATTTACAGCAACTTTTCTGTAAATTCTTTTTCAAACCCAGTAATTCATAATTAACCTTTCCTGATGTATAAAAGGCATATGTGTTGCTACTTTTATGGTTGTTTTTGTGATTCGCAAACATTTCAGCTTCAGGAGCCAGGGTAATAAATGTGTACATGGAAGACAGAGCAGAGGGCTGAGCCTGTGCACTTTCAGCCTTTAGACTCTCTCCTCTCTCTCTTCTTCTTCTTCTTCTTCCTCTTCCCTCTCTCTCTCTCTCTCTCTCTCTCTCTCTCTCTCTCTCTCTCTCCAGGGATAGAACCCAAGGCATTTGCACTAAGCTACATTAAGGGATTTTTTTAAATTTCAAATTTTGATCAGTGCCTTGTTGAGTCGCTCAGGCTGGTCTTGAATTTACGATCCCCTTGCCTTGGTCTCCCGGAGCACTGGGACTGCAGGTGTGTGTCACTAGGCCACACACATTTCTAATTAGCTGGCATGGGGATGGCTCTGTGGGCATTTGATGGAAACACAGAGTTCCTGCCCACTCACTGGGCTTCATGTTCTCAAGTTGCTATATTAAAATCCTTAATTCTGCCTTTGAGTTTTAAATTTCTAATGGGACCGTGCAGCATGTGCTGGCAGTTTAGCCTCAGCTCACAAGTATGCCAGCCTTCCTTCCCCTCCTCCCTTCCCAAGGAGACTTGGCCAGCTGTGCTCTGCTGTCAGGACACCCAGCTCTACTTCACTGCCTTCTTTCTATACCTGTCCAGCAACTCCCCACGCTGCAGGGAATCGAGTGGGTGTGCATGAGCTTGGGGTTGAGACCCTGAGCCCTGGGGTTGTGGTCAGTAGTCTCTTCTGGGGCCAACAGTACCATGGAGCAGACAGGTGGCCTGGCAGGAGCATGCTTCTCAGCAACCTCAAAGTCAGCAGCTGCCGCATCCTGGCACAGAGGCTGCAGTGCCCTTGGGGTTTGCCCAGTCGTGGGTGGAGGACACTTGGCTAGCTTCTGCCTAGGGCGAGGCACACAAGCCTGGACAGATGGCTGGAAGAGATACTAGCAGACTGTGGGCCACACACAGGTCCAGGGAAGGGGCAAGATGGGTGTCCCCAAGGGGCATCTGCCTCTTGTGGGCCCCTGTGCCCATGACAGAATGACAGTGAATAGCAAAGAAAATTACTGTGGTCCATTGCACCCATGTTCTCTCTTCCTATCTTAGACAAACCCTGCAGCTACAAGACAGCAAGCCACTCCTGCCCTCAGAGAAGTCTCACCCACAGTCCCCAGCTCGCAGGCCAGCAGCAGCATCTGCACACCTGAGCCCCTGTGACTGGCCTCCCCCTTGGGAAGGGCCATGGCCTCTCTGCCTCATGGTGGCTGCACCGCAGATGGCCTCCGGGGAGGACAACCCCTTTCGTGAAACTTGGTCAGTCACGGTCCCAGCAGCCTAACATGCCACTGCCCCTCTGGCCCGCCCCCTTATTGCCCTCTTCTTGATCAGCCCCCCCAGTTTGGAGCTCAGCACCACTGCACAGAATTCACTGGGTCTCACAGGTCTGTTGCCCCTGCAGTGTAAGCAGGAGCCACACCTTCCTTGGGAGAGCTCGGTGTCTGTTTGTGAGAATCAGGTGAGATGCCACAAATTTCAAGTCTAAAGAAGCAGCCATGTGAAACCAGGATCATGAAGTGGCTTGTCCACTGCCTTGTGAATATTCATTTTCCCCATGGGGTCCAATGAAAAGTCTCTTATGTTTGCAATCTCAGTTTGTTGGCAAATTAGATGAGCTAGTAAGGCAAATGAGGGAGCATATAACTGAAAATGTTAGGAAGTTTATCTTTTCTTGTGCATTTAACTCTTTTGTGTGTGTGTGTGTGGTATGGGGATGGAACTCAGGACCTTGCGCTTGTGAGGCAGGCAGTGGCACCACTGAGCTAAATCCCCGGCCCCATTTAACTATTCTCAGTAAGGTCTAGAAAGGAATAGATGAAGTGTATATTCAATCTGTCATTCTTAACTGGGTTATTCATAGTCTCTAATCAGTGTGCACAGAAAACTAACAAAAACGACATGTTATAGAGACAAAAAGTACATTGGGATGCTCTCTGATACTTTCTTTTGATAAAAGTTATTTTATAATTATTTTATATTTACAGAAAAGTTAGAAAGATTATACAGAGTACTCTCATACCCTTCCCCAAGGTATTCACAATGTTAACAACTTTTGTAAGCATTGTACATTCTTCACCATTGTGAAACCAACATGAGTACATTACTACTGATTAAAATAGGGAATTCAAGGTAGTCCTTGTGTTCACAGGACTGAACTGGGGTTTGGGATGTGGGGAAGAGAAACCCTGAGCTGCAGGGTCCTCCTAGCCTCCAGCACGTAAGGGTGTAAACTCAGCAGGAAAGAGCCTCGGTTGTTTGGCTAACGTGGTGTCTGAAAGATTTCTCCACATAAAGTTCTTGTTTCCTCTTCCTATTATGTGCTCTTGGGAGGCAAGTTATTTTCATTTATGCCACGTGAAATTCCTATGATAGTGCTCCCTTTTCTCACACTCGCTTCCTTATTCAGTCCTCGATATCAATGGGACATGACGAAGTAAACTGATGATCTCATCTGGATTGCAGAGGAAAACCAGGGTTTCAGTACCACAACAATGTGTTGCTGTTTTTCAGAGTTTTGTGTTTTGACAGATGTTTCTAAGACCTCTCAACTTTTAATAGTGGAGGGATGAGGGAGATTATTTTTCTCTCCAATTTCATATTTTCTTAAAGAAATAGGTATCATTCTCCACCTCACAAAGGAGAAGATGAAAAGTGGGTGATCCAGGCCTTTCTTCACCCCCACATAACTGCATAACTGATAGGATAACTTTGCTCCCAGAGTAGTAAAGGGACTTGAAGGAGCTGGTAGGAGCCTGGGGTGCAAGCTGTGCTTTTGCACATGGAGAACGACCTCACTGTTAAAGGCAATGTTTCTGTCTAGGATTTTTAAAGATATTTGGATTTTAATACACATTTTAACAATGAAAGTACTGCTGCTGCTACTACTACTACTACTACTCACACACACACACACACACACACACACACACACATCTTAGTCCATCTCCAGTAAGTTCAAAGCCATCTGGACGAAATGGGACTGCACCTAACACTTAAAGTAGGCAGCAAACAGCAAGATGCACATTTTCTTAACAATAACGGAGTAGATTCTGGGGCCAATCCTTCTGCCAAGTGCACACAGCGCTCTAGTTGAAGCTGCAACCCAGATGTGGTCTGACCGCGGGGCACCATCTGTTCACTGAAGCAGCGCTGTGCTGTGTAATGACCTCCCTGCTGCACACAGTATTTGAAGCCACTGAGGAAGAGTGAGCATTAGAAATACACAC
The DNA here is from genome assembly GCF_000247695.1 of Heterocephalus glaber. The sequence goes on from NW_004625012.1 coordinate 29,164, forward strand.
CTCCAGCTCCAGGCACTTGTTTGTTCTGCCACAGTCATGTGCATTCTGTCTCTACTCTGTGTTCTCGCTCTTGGGAACATTCCAGAATTAGAAAAGTACAAGCTGTAGACTGACACCCGCTGAATTCTGAGAGCCCTACGAAGCAGAACATGGAAAATTCATTCCTGCCGAGCCTCACTGATCAAAATGCCATTCAGTCTTCAGAAGAGGATAAATGTGCGTGCTGCCTGCCCTTTCTCATGGACACTGCGCTGACCTCCCAGGGCGCTCCAAGTCATGAAGACGCTCCTCTTTATCTGTGCTGTTCTTTTCTTTCTGGCCCCAGGTAAAACAAGCCTCTGTGTAGGGAAGATGACCAGAAGTAGCAGCAGCCCAGACAGGGGGTCTGCCCCTGCGAATGCCTGGGCATGGTGAACCCCAAATGCAAGGGGGCCCTGCAGGGAAACATTTGCCTGAGAGGGGCACTTTTCTGCAATGCGTCTTCCTAAATGCTCTGCATTTTCCATTATTATCTAGGAAAGGCTGTCATAGGTTTGAATAAATTAAGGAATGCCATGAAAGATGCCAGCTGTTGCCTGGTCTCATGCTCACTTACAGTAGCAAAACAAGAAAGTGGGCAGTAAATTGAAAGCAAAGGAAACATTCTTTTTTAATGTAAAAGGTGTGGATCTTTTAAAATATGATTATCGGCCAGATACGGTGGTGCATGTTTGAGACCCCAGGACTCGTGGAGGCTGGGGCAAGATGACCACAAGCTGGAGCTCAGCTGGGGAAAACTGGGGGGCCACTGTTTCGCTACAAATAGCGCAAGGCCTTACAGCATCGAGAGGACAGAGAAGCACGGACCAGTGCAGTGGGAGCCCGCGTTCTCTGGACTTTGGAATAGTCGGGGATTTGTACTTTGAACAAGTGTGCTGATGCTAGATAATACCTCGTCGGTGGCACGCACCTATCTGGTGCACACCTCGCGTGCATGTGAATTGTGCACTGTGTGTATCGACATGAAATGCAGTCTCTCTCGGGGTATGATGCCTCCGTTGCACACTCCTCAATGAGGCTACTCTAAAATGTTGATCCTATCTATTGTCTAGCTTTACGTTGAAACGGGCTGCTCCTATGATTGGTACTGATAAAGTGTTAAAGCCGGCACTGGAATTCTAGGCAAAACAGCGGAGAAGAATATCAGGAGATGTGGACATCCTCACTGCGCCGTCCCGCAGAGCCCGCCTTCCCAGCCAGGGTGCTGACACAAGAGGCAGTGGGCGACCCTTGCCTCAGCCTCTGCATTTCCTGTCTGCCACAGCAAGCGTTTCTGTCTCCTTATCCCTTATTATACTGCTCTGAGCCCTGTTTCCACTCCCAGCCCATTCTCGACTCTCACCAAGTAGCAATATTTCAAAGTATGTTGAGGAAGTTCTTGAGAGTTTGCCTGAATTCCTTTTTTTATTAGTACGTGTTTGCAGTTCATAATAATTACATTCCCTGTGCAGAGGTAATGTGCATAACACATCTTCACTCCTCTTCCCGTCACCTGCCCCTCCTTCATCCACTCCTGATCCCCTTTGGATTTCAGGAAGATCTGTCTCCCTACTTCCTACAATCTCTTTTGTTTTGCTCTTCATTTATAATTTGAGTTTCTTGTATAAGAGAAAGCATGAAATATTTAAGCTGGTGTGTCTGATTTATTTCACTTCATAGTATTGTCTCAAGGTGCATCCATTTTCCTACTCATGACTCATGTTTATCTTTATGGGAGGGTGGTGCTCCACTGTGTATAAGTATCACATTCTCTTTATCCCTTGATCTGTTGATGGACATATAGGCCACTGCCAAGATTTAGCTATAATGAATTGTGCTCTTTTAAACATGGGTATACAAGTATCACTGTACTGTGATGTCTAACTCTTTTGGGAAGATAACTAGAAGGGGAATAGCTGGGTCACATAGAATGTCTAGTCTTAGTTTTGGGGGCAGTTTCCATACTGATTTTTGTAGTGTTTATGCTAGTGGACATTGCCATCAACAGTGTAGAAGATTTTCTCTTTCTGCGTAATTTTGCCAGCATTTGTAATTATTTGATTTCTTGATGATTTCTACTCTTTCAGGGGTAAAATGGAACCTCAGTGTTGTTTTCATTGGCGTTTCTTTGATGATTGATCTGGTTGAACCTTTCTTCATGTATTTATTCACCATTGGCACTTGTTCAGTGAAGTAACTTTTCATTTCACTTGCCCATTTTTTGATTGAGTCTTTTATTTGGAGGGTTCTAATTTTTCAGGTCTTTATATACTCTAGATAATAGTCATCTTTCTGCAAAATAGCTGGCAGAAAGTTTTCCCTATTCTGTAGATTTTCTTTTCACTCTGTTGGTTGTTTCTTTTGCTATGCAGAAGCTTTTACATTTGATATGAGACCATTTGTTGATTCTCAGTACTATTTCCTATGCAACTGGGTTCTGTTGAGAAAGTTCTTGCCTACACTTATGACTTCAGGAGTTTCAATAGCCCCAGTAGATTTGGATAATGGAATATTAGCCTATGTTTCCTGCAGCTCTGCATAGCCTAATTAAAATTATTTGAAGACAATTCAATTCTTTCCAGTATTTCAAGCTATAACAACAAAAACAAAGTAGAAATATCACAGAGAAAAAATTTTCCTACATCTCATCTACTGACAGGGTTAGGCACTATGGTAGCTTGTAAGAAAAAAATCTTCACTGACATTGTTTGACTGTATTAGCTGGTAAGCAGACACATTTGCAAAAGAATAATCCAGTTGGCTCTTGCCCTTCTGTAGCTAAGAATGAGTTTTTTGATGCCAAATGCCACAAGCTCAAAGGGAAATGCAAGAGTTCATGTCAGAAGAATGAAGAACTTGTTGCATTCTGCCAGAAGTCTCTGAAATGCTGCCTGGTACTCCAGACCTGTGAGCTAAATGAAAGCAACAGTTAAGACTGAGGTCTTCGGCTGCCGAGGGAGACATGGGTTTCCCGGGTGCTGCTTTGTGCCCTGCACTCGGCTGTACGCAAATATGTCAATAAAAAATCGACGACTTCTTGTCAGTTTGTCACACGCTCTGTTTAGAACAGAAAACATGTCTGTCTAAACCTGAGGAGCCTTCCCTCCTGCTTTGTTTTGTTATAATTTTCTGATGCGATAACTATCCTGAAGATATCTAAATTTCTCTATAAAGGGGGACTAGAAAGTAGTATAATAAGCAAACCGAATTTTCTCACAGGCAGTGGACTTCCACCTATTTATTCAGGGGTGTGTGTGTGTGTGTGTGTGTGACAGAAAAAGTAGAGAATGGATATATATCTAGATAGTTACATTAATAACAGATGACAGATATTCTACTTATAAAGAACTCCCATGTGTCACACACCAGTCTAAATTAATCATCTTGATTGAGGTCAATTAAGCATATCTTGTAATTGCCCCTACCTCTAGCTTTCAGATTCAATTTGGGGGCAGCCAGAGGAATATAAACATCCATATGTTTTTCAGTAGCGCCAGTGGGAGCCACCTGTGCCCCAGGCTCACTTTCTACTGTTTCCGGGGCACTGGCCATCAAGCCACCCCCAGCCTCCAAGCCTCGGTGTCACCGGTGTGGTCAGAAAGCATCTTTCCAAATTCGTGTTGAACCCTAATCCCCATTGCAGGGTATTTGGGTGCCCAGTCCTGAGGACCCACCTGTAAGCTTTGGGGCCTTCCTCTTCTAGAAGAGAGAGAAGGAGCTGCCTGGCTCCTTCCGTGCCCTGCAACACAGCACCCACCCTGCCAGCCCTCAGGAGACAGTAACAAGGCTCTACTTCGGGAGCGGGAATGGGTCCTCCTCAGGGACCAAATTTGCTTCCATCTTCACCTTGGAATTCCAGCCTGGACGCTGCGAGTCCTAAATGTCTACTGTTTAAACGAGGCTGCAGAGCAGCGCTTTATTGGCTCTGTGAAGACAGGAAGACAGCTTCCTAGTTTACGAGCTTACGTAGAGAGTCCCTATCAGATTTCCTGTGCCTAAGCCCTGACTTTGCTCCCTTGCTGAGTCAGCAATCTTTCTTTACTGTCTTCCCAGTTCCTCAAGGTCAATGTACTTGACTGTATGGGGACCAATGACACTTTCATGACAGTAACGATTTAAGTACACTCTCTTTTCTTTTCGTTCCTTACTACATTTTTCATCAAAATGGTCTTTTAAAAAGTGGCAGTGAAGCTGTGACTCACAGAGGCCTCTGTCAGCTCGTGAGCCCAGTCACCCCAGCCTTGGCCCAGCAGCCCAGCCCGAGGGGCAGGGAACTAAGGGCAGTGCTGCCACTCAGCACTTTGCAACAAATAAGCAGTTTTGGGGTTGCAGTTTGGGCACTCGGTCTCTGAAAGTTTCACCATCAATGGCCTACAGGATAATCGTTCATTTAATGCCCTATGTAAATAATCAGGACAAGTTTAATGAGACCAAAACAGTTTCATAAAACAGATTAGACTTATTGTGACTGTATTTGGTTTAAATGTGGGCAGCTATTATAGAAAAATATTATAAAACCACAGTACTTCCTTCTGGTTTTTTTTTCCCATCAGGCTTTGTTATTTACCTGGAAATTGCCCCGTCCTCAAATGCTTGCACTCTGGACATGAACAACCTGATGCAATTGCAGGGCCCCTGCACTGACAGTGTGGAGGACTCCCACAGAGGCCATCGAGACACCAGCTGTGACGACCAGAGGCACTCAGAGCACACACCAGGAAAATCACCAGATGGCAACTGCATCCTCATCCTACCTCTAGGGATGCTTTGAGCTGAAACATGAGCCTTTTCCTAATTGTTTTCTGGATTCCAAGACTGGGCTCATAGTTTGTTGCAGCCATTAAGCTTTGGTTTAGCTTTGTTTCCACAGAAATACCCCTTGGTTGTGGTTAGTTTGGATTATGAGGACCCTGGCTCCAATGTCTTCACTGATAACGTGATTCTGATAGTGGTCGTGCAAATAATCTCTCAAGGGCTCCAGTGCATATTTATAGCCACGCACTGCGCAGCAAGTGGCCTCACTGTCATTAGCACAACACAAACATGATGAAAAGTAAAGGCTAATTTATTGATACTGTTTTTTCAGTGAACCTGATGGTATGACTTCCTAGTCTCCTGCTGAGACAAAAGACAAGCCGGCCCTACTGGTGACAGAGGGTGCCACATACATCCGACTTTTCCTCACGGAAGTCAATAAAAAACCGTAAGACTGAGTAAGCTTCAGTGTCCTGCATTCCCACGTAAGCCAAGTAAAACCCTCCCAGAAGTAAATGCTACAACAGAGCATTAGACAGAGCCTGCGGCTCACCTGCAGTGGGGCCTCCCTGGGCTGATGGCATGAAGGCATCTGCTCCACTTCAACCAGTCCAATATTCTCTCTGCCTCACAGCCACGGTCACCCTGGGAAAATCTTCCCCACGCGCCTCTTCGGTGGAACTCAACATGCCTCTGGTCTGAAGCAACACATTCATGAATTCCTGCCTGCCCAAATCAATATTTTTAAATGTTAAAATGCCTAAGCTTATATTTTAACTTTCATTTATAAAATTCTTTGATTTCTTACATCAAAGTTTTGTATTTTTCTGTGTAGAGATCCTACATATCTTTGTTAGATTTATACCTAAGATTTTGATTACTTCAGTGTTATTTGTGAATGATGTTGTGGTTTTCATTTAACGTTTTTGTTTATTTACTGATGATATATAGGAAAGCCATTTCTCTGTGTATTTTAATTTTGCATCTTACAATTTTGTATACATTATTATTTTTAGCACTTTTTATTTCATTCTTTGGGGTTTTCTACATAGACAATCATGTCATTTGTGAACAGACATCTTATTTCTTCCTTCTAAATATATGTACCTTTTATATCCTTTTCTTGTTTTGTTGAGCCAGCTATAACTTCCAGTTGAGGACATATCTGAGGATATATATGATATATGATGCTGAGAGATGTTGGTGTTTGGAGGCAAATATGATTAAAAGTAAAATCTACCAACACATTGGAAGTAGGTAAAGAAAGTACTTTTATTATTCAGTAAACATTAAACCAGAATATGCTGCACATCTCAGGGCTTGTAGCAACAAATGCAAAGACAGGAAGGAATCTCCCTCCTGTGTACAATCAAGCAGACACAACTCACTGCAGAGCTGATTTCAAGACCATTTCCGTGACTGTGTCCTTGTGCTTCCCCCTTGTCTTTATGAGAAGAGTGTCTGACACCTTTCATGTGCTGCCCTCTTCAAACTGCTACATGAATGCTGTCACCTGGCTGCTTCCGGTCAGCGAATACACACAGTGCAGACATGGGGCTGGGACATTTCTGCTGACTTCAGGGAACCTCCGCTCTGTGCTTCTCCATTGCCACCGCACAATCTTTTGCACTGCAGCCTGGGGCTCTCTAGTCCCATGCCCAACCTGGTCACAAGTGTAATCCTGGAGATCCCTGTCCAGGCCTGCTCCCTCTCCTTGTCCCTGGAAGCCATTCCCCAATACCTTTGTTTCTATCCACTTTCTGGTGGCATCTGCTTCTTCAAGGGCCCCAACAGGCACACGTGATGACCCTGTGTGCCCACCCTGCCCCTCTGTGAGGAGGATGGGTGCTAATGGTTCCTCAATAGGACTCAGGGACCGCCCACTTCCTGTAGGGTTTGTGAGGGGAGTGCTCTGTCCGGCTATGTCTGATCTGTGTTCCTGAATAAGGAGTTTCTTCACCCACCTCAACTTCCAGAGTTGGATATTTTTGCTGTTTCTAAAATACTTCATTAGCTTTTCGTGAATTCTAAATATTCAGTGTTTTCCCTAAGGACAATGGCAGCAGCCTAAGCACTGTGTGTTTTGCCTATGGGCAGGGGAGCAAGTTAAATCCAAGCACCTAGGCTCCTTGAAAGATAAAGAGTAAAATTCTTGCTATTGATGCCATCGTTAGAAATACATCATTTCAATAAATCCTCCTCTTTTCACCCTGAGCTTGGAGCCAGTCTGCCATTCTGTGGGCAGACATGGCATGGCTTTGAGGGCCCCCACAAAGTGTTTGCTTGTCCCCCTCCTTGTCCTGAACCCATCTGCTTTCTGAACAGAGAGGCACTGAGGCCCCTCCTGCCTCCATAGCCTCCCCACAGCCCGTAACATTCTTGTCTTTGACACTTATATTTATTCCTTCTTATGTTTCAGTTCTGGGTGGTCCGGGGAGTAGGGGACATTAACCCCATTTGCCTACACCATTACCTTCCAGAAGAAGCGCCTCACAGAATAGTACCTGGAGAAACAAGGCCAGTCTAAATGAAAGGGAACTGAACATTCTTTTCCCACAATCTCAGAATATCAGGGCTGAAAAGTATTTTTGAGATCAGCTAATCTGGTTTCACAAGGAGGCAGATGAAACGCTGTGTCCTTCCACACATGAGCACCCCTTCCCCAGCAGTGCTGAGCTGGCATTTCTAGTGTCCAGCTCCCTCCCATCACGCTGCATCCCAGAGAGCACTCATCAAGAAATGTAAGCTTCAGTGACCCAGAGCCACTCTGTGCCCACAAACAGAGCCGCTCCTCCACCTGGAGCTTCCTCTTGGCACCTGCTCTGTTTCTCGCCAGCAGCCTTGTGCCATGAGGATCTGTGTGCTTCTCTTAGCCATTTCTCTTCTGCTCTACCAAGACACTCCAGGTAAAAAGAGGCACTTAGCTAGAAACATGCACAGCTGGAGAGGCTGGGTGGTAGAGAAACACCTTGATTAAGAAAATGAATCCTGAAAGATACAGCAACCTTCTTCTGTCTCAGCATTTACTTCTTTGGCTTCATTGGATCCATCCGTGAAACAAACATGGTACATGGCTGTCCAGAGAGTGGCTTCCTGGCAGTTAGGTTCACCGGCTCAAGGAGGAAAGACTGGGTAGGTAACTCAGAAGGCAGGCTGACCCCAGCGGCTGGAGGTCGGAATTCCTCGTGGGCTCCTAGGTCATGGAGACTCACTGGCCATACTCACCCCATTTGGGCAGCTGCAGTTACCCATTGCTGATTTTACAAAATGAGGTGCTTTTTTCATCCCCCTTCTTCTGAACAGCTTTACTTTGCACAGAAAGGGGACCTACTCATTCTCCCAAATTTGAAACCTTTTCCTGTCACACCAGAATTGTCAGGATTAAGAGGAATGCAGTAGTTTTGGGAGGAAAAGAAGTAATTTATTGGTCATGCAAGTGGGAGGCACTGCTGGACTCCAGGGAGGAAATTCCAAAGTTGGACTGAGATGTCGGCTAATCTATGAGCCCAGAAGCACACAGCTTTACAGTATAAGATTTGGAACATTCATGAAAGATCATAGAGTCTAATTCCCCCCTTTTAAAAGCTGAGCCAAATGCTTTATAGTTCAGGGAAGACAAACCACTTTCTCAGAATCGCTCAACAAACTGATCTGTACTGGGGCCAAACCAGTGGTGTCGACTCCCAGATCCTGTCCTGTCCTCTTCCGTGTGATGCCCAGACTAGGAATTCCCCATCTCTGCAGGTGCTCAGTCCACCCTGTCTCCTTCCGTGCTGTCTGCTGGTTCAGATAGGTTCATCTTCTCTGGGGTGAGGTCTCTAACTCTTCCTTGCCTTTCTTCTGGGCCCCTCTCACAGCTCACTGCAGAAGGGCCCTGCAGTTCCCCTCGCCCTCCCATCTCCTGTCCTGTTGCCAGGCGCCCACAGTCTGGGAGTGCGAGCTGACCTGGTGGAAAGGCTGCCTTCTTTCTCCAAGAGCCTTCCTGAGACTGAAGCCCACGTCTCCTGCGGAGCAGGGCTCTCCCCTAATCTAGGTGCCTTGCTCTGCTCACTCTCATCTAGTCTGTTCTAGCCCAGTCTTCCAACGATTTCCTCAGCAGAAACTTAGGAGGCACTTGCTTTGTGCCCAGTGTGGGGTGTGTGATGCTGAGCAATATGAACAAGGTCCTCACACACAGGGAGCTGACAGTTCAATTGAGAAGACCAAGAAATAAATCTAAAAAATATGTAACTACAACTTAGGGTAGAAGATATTAATGAATAAAATGCATGCGGGGAAAAAATAGTTTGGGGCATTTAACTGTGTGCGGAGGAGTTGAGAGATGAAGGCCCAGACTGCTCATGCACAGGAAGTGGGGAAAGCTCGACAGGGGGAGAAGCAGCTCCAGTGAAGGTGCCAAGAGAGCCCAGAGCCAGGACACGAAGAACAGGAGGGACCCAAGCAGTCCCTAAGTGTGATTAAAATATCCAGTGAATACTCCACAAGGATTGCTACAATAAAAGTCATACTGCCAATAACCCCCCTCAAGATATCCCGGCTCTTGAAGTGTATCCCATCCTTCTCACCACTGTCTGAGCAGTTCTGGAAGTCCTCTTCCATGCATGTCTCTGTGAGGGTTGATCAGAAATGCGAATGCTGCTGCTGAACGCCATCCAACACAAAGGCAGGGGCATAAAAACATGGCAGTCTGTCCTCATCTACCTCATTCACTAGATCTGGAGCCATGGGACTTATGACTTTTCCCCAAAGTCAAAATGACTGTGAAAGACAAACTTTTGATCAATTCAGGACACGGAGGCAGACATGACAGCACAATTAAGACACTCACAAAAGAGGAGTCCAGAACTGCTTCTGACAGAGACAGGTGGGATAAGATGGGATAAGTGTGTTCAAAGCAAGGGGGGAGATGAAGGGACTAGATGGCAATGTGTTTTTAATCGTAATAAATATTTTAAAATGTAAACATTCACTCTCATTTTCGATCTTACCTTATACAGTAGAGTGTAGGCCACAGCAGGGCAACACATCAGACAGCTTTGTAGACTTGGAGAGGGCCTTGGTTGGATTTAATTTAAATCTACCGCTCAGCCAGTGCAGGATTCTAAGAAAGGCTGACACCGACATGAGGGAGGGTGGGTGGAGGGGAAGGCTCCCCTGAGCAGCCTATGTAGCTCCTGTAGCCGTTCACCCTGAAGCCCGCTCCAAAGTCTTGCCTTTCCACCTTGAGGCACAACTAATCATCCTGACTTTTCCTACTGTCCAGTGAGAAGTGATCTGGAAGTGGACAGAATATGTGGCTACGGGACTGCTCGCTGCCACAGAAAGTGTAAAAGTCAGGAACATAAAATTGCAAGATGTCCCAACACCTATGCTTGCTGCCTGAAAACCTGGGCTCACAGCTCACTGAACATCAAGAGACCCTGACTCCAGGGGCCAATCCCTGGAGCCCTGGGGATCCCCAGAGCAGCCTCTATCCAGTCACCAAGGAGGGCTGCTGGTCGCTCAGGACAAAGCCACCACCCCAGAGGACCCCCGTGGAGCAGGGCTCCGCCTTCTGAGCCCCCTTGGGCCTGCTCTGCTTGTGATTTGGGGGTCTAGCAATGAAAGTTATGCATGAGATTGGACGTTGTAAAAGCTTCACAAAAATATATCTACATACCTATCACCACCCATGAGCCAAAGTAAAGCAACACTTTTCGTTGTTTGTTTGAATTATTCCAATTTATCTGGAAGACACTAGTTTTCTGATCAGAAATTCTGTTTGGGAGTTATACGTCTATTCTTAATTAAAATGGAAAATAAATCAATGTTAAATCCAGTTTGTTTGGAATACACTGTGTTTCGAAACACAAAGACCGCAGAAGAGAAAAACAGGCTGGGAAAGGAGGTGAGAGGCCTCCGGGATCCCCTTGTAACCTAGGGCCTGATCAGGTCGGGATCTGAGGGGCGGCGCGGCCAGCAGAGGGCAGCAGAGGGCAGCAGAGAGCGGCTCCCCTGGAAGCCGGTGAAGGGGGAGGTGCAGCGTAGGCCTGGCCTGGTCCAAGGCCTGTGCAGGGTAAACAAACGGTTTGGGAGGAAAAGCTTTCCTGGGCCAAAGGAGTCCAGCGGGAAGTGAGGAACGTCACAATTTGAAGAACACACAGCGAAATCCTGATCTACCTAGTGAATATCAACCGCCGTCCAAACAAGCACAGAAAGACGACCCAATATGGGGCCTCCTTGCTGATGCAGTGTTCCCTGGAGCTCCAGGGCACGGGAGCAGCATCAGAACCCGCTTTCAGGGACAGACACCCAGGCTGGACTGTGCCCCCCCGTGCCCCAGGCAACACGCTGAACCTCCGCAGGCCAGAGACCCCCCATGAGCTCCCCTCTCCTTGATTATTTCAGAGGATAATAAATTATTTTAATGTCATCCATTTTAAAATACTTTGCGTTGCATAACTCAGAGAAAAATGCTAAGAAAATATGACCATAATTCTACTAACCAGCAATGGCAAAGATCAATACTATTTCCCTAATAGAATTCATCGTTATTCGGTGTTCAGATGATCCTCACTGCTGCACGAGGTCCTTTTGGAGAGTCGCTTCCTCAGAAGCAGGATTCTGAAAGCTCCACACACCTCGCTGGCTGTCCCCAAGGCCTCTTGCATAGAGGGTGCTGCATACTGCTATTCCACTTGGGAAACACTGTGCCACGTTGACCGCACGTCTGACCAGACCTCTCTGTATCACCCCCATAGTCAAGGGGCAGAGGGGAGCCTGTCAAACAACCCTGAAGCAGCCACAGTCCAAATGCAGGGTGCAGGACATAGGCAGCACTGTGTGACGTGCATTTCCTCTCTTGCACTGTGTTACTGTCCACTTCATTGGTCTCACACTCTGTATCTTGCCGTGTATTTTCACATTCCTCATCTGACACTCACAATAAGCTCTCGAATCAGACATGCAGACATGGAGAGTGACATCTTCTATCCCCTTCTATGTGTGGAAACTATGGCTCCCATGGCTTAGTGGCTTTGCAAAAGTCAGCTAGAATAGAGGACAAATCAGACCTCCACCCACGTCTTCAGCACAGATCAGAGGCAGCGAAGCATGTCGGGTTCAATGCATGGCGCTTGGAATCCCAGCAGGGCCACTCAGAAAGTCACCTCAAGGTTGCTTCACTGCCTGGAACCTTGACTCCCAGTGCACAATGTGGGCATTCTACTTAGCAATGCTTAAAAACAGACCGAAGTCTGGCCCTATAGAAATATGTTTGGATTTCTTTCTTAAAATCAGAGTGATGCTTTACTGAGAGAAAAGCCACTCATATTTCTCAAAATAACAACAAAGCAAAGCCAGGGTCTTCTACAGACTTTAATCAATACCATGAGCAATAATGACTGGTGATAACAAGCAGAAAAGAAAACCACATCATCATCAGGTGAAGTGAGTGTGGCCTTATGTCCTGAAATGCTAACACTGCTATTTATCTTCTTTCTCTAAAAAATGGAACAGAGCTGAGGATTGCATTCACGGTTGAAGATAAGTAACCCTTTGAAAGTAGCCCAAGGAAAAGCACTAAAGAGAATGGTATCAGCACAATTCATGATCGCTAAGTCTTAGAAGTAGCCCATATGTTGGTCAACAAATTAAGGGATATATGAAATGTGGTATTTACACAACACGGAGCACTACTCTGCCATAAACTTGATAAACGAGTCATTTGTAAGAAAATGAATCCACCTTGAGACCTAATGTTAAATGAAATAAATCAGACACACAAGTTTAAATATCATACTGCCTCTCTTTTTTGACAAACCCAGGATAAAAATAGAGAGAAAAATAAAAGATAAATGACAGGGAGCTAGGTCATTCCCAAAGAGGAAGGAGATCCAGAGATGGAGGGAGGGGAGAGGCAAGGAGGGGTGAGGAGCTGCAATTGCGATGTGTTATGTGCCTGCACCAAGCCCATGCAGGAGTGCAGACACTGTGTCCCGCAAAGTTGTGCTGAAAAGGAGGGCATAGGGGGTGAGAAAGGAATCGCGACGTGTTCTGTCTGTGTGCCAACCTCCCACAAGGAATGTGAACATCTGTACTACACATGCAGTAGTATGCTACAATGGAAAAGAGAATGGTTGGGTCCAGGCATTTTTGAGCTTGTAATGTATGCGTTTTTGCATTATGTCATATCGAGAGAAAGAGAGAGAGAGAGCGCGAAGGTCAGCAGAGCAAGTATCTGAGAGGCAGAATCACCACCCCAGTCCTTCTTGGAAACACACAGGTGGGAGATTTTCAACACTGGTGCCTCCTCTTCCAAACTTCCCAAGTAACATCTCATCACATCCTAGAAAATGCGAATGCAGAGTATGTCGCCCAGTTCAGGCTCAGAATGGGTTTGACTGTTGCTCTATCAAATGAATCAAACAGAACCACCATGGGGGAGACTGGGGGTGGAGTCAGGTCAGGATTCCCCTGTGGGCCCTCTTATTCTTCAGCGTTGACTGTGATGTGCCAACACATGTGCAGTGACTCGACAGCTGCGTCCATGTAGCCAGCTGTGCCTGTGCAGGAGAAAGGACACCGGGCTGTGGGCCTTCCCGTCACTATAAAGCCCAGGTCAGTGGGTGCAGGAATGCAGGCCTGGGCAAGGAGTGGAGCTGGTCCACGACTGAGTCCAAGAGAAAATACTGCTAACTTCTGGAGACCGAAAAGGAGCCAAGCTGCTGCTCATTTATGAAAAATGAGGCAAAATGAATAAAAAACCAGGCAGGAGAAAGAGTTGCTATTCCTGTGAAAACATGTGTTCGTTTTTCTGTGTGACCACCAAGAACTGATGTTTTTCTTCTCTTTTTCTCTTTTTTAAGTGCTACAAAAACTCTACACATTTGCGTGGCACAGTGTGATAATTTGATCTGTGTATGCAAAGTGCATTGTGCAAATTAAAATAATTAGCACACCCATCTCCTTCAATACTCACCATTTCTTTGTGTTAGGAGCCTCTGACCTCCTCCCTTCCAGTTCTTTATAAAACGTATAATACGTTGCTGTAAACTGTGGTCACCACCTGCACTATGAGCACCAGGGCCCATGGCTCCACGCAACTGCTTTTGCGTCCCTTTGTTCCCCTCGCCCAACCTCTCTCTTCCCTCATCCTCCCTATCCTACTCTCCAGTGACCTCTTCTCTTCTTCACGTCTATGAAATTCTACTCCTTTCCAAATACATTTGCTTCCTTTTCCCTTAAGCACGGCTATTTCCCGATTCACCTGGAGTCCTTTCAGTCATCACAGTGTGTGCCCTGCACAGCTGGGTCTGGTCTTTGAGCTGTAATTCACACCGGTGTCTGTATCACTTTCTCCTTCATCTTCAGTTGCTTCTTCTAGCAGCTATTCAGACAGTCTGCAAGATCATTTCTAAGACAGTTTTCAGCTCTAAACTTTTATGATGGCTTCATCAGAATTGGCAAACTCAACAGAGTTATTTAAAATTATAACAATATTAAGTTTTTATTGCCAAAAGACAGGTGTTTGTCCCTCAGAACCCAGGTAAGAGGAGTTCTGATGTCCTTTTGCATATCATTTTAAGAGAACTCTTAGGCCAGCTGAAATCAAAGTGACTTCAGAAGGCCAAACTCACTCTGACTCTTTGCATGAAAACAAAACAGAATACCTGATAATATTCTTACCAGCAAACCTCCACTTCTCCATCCAGTTCTCTAAGCTCATCGTTTTGTCATTACCCAGAAGCTGTTTCCTCTCATTTTGTTTGATTCTTCATGACCTCACTGTCCAGAAAGCGCTCTCCTGTTTGAGCCTGTCTTTTCCATACGCCAAATTCTTAGTCCCAGAGAAACACAGATACCTAAGTAGAAGAGTTCTTCTCAACTGCTGTAGATTCATTAGTACATCATAATCTGAAATTCAAGAGTAAGAAAACCCAATAGGAATATTTTTTCATTCAGTTGTAATTCTCATCCAGAATAATTTTCTCCATTCTTTGATAATGCAATAGAGGAGCTCAAATTTGAATGTACAGAAACTTCTGAGTCGAAACTGGGTTCTACTGGAGATTCCCTTTTCATCCTCATATCTTTCAGGATTCACTGAGCTGCCGACTGGGAAGCAACAAGGAGGGTGTGCCAATGTTGAAAATTCCCACTCTGACATACCGGCATTTTCAAATTAGGTCCTAGGTTATTCACTGCAGAACTTCTTTGACAAGGGAGTCTATGTTATTTTAACTTTAATTCACCTAGTTGGTCCAAATGAATCAAGATCTCACATAGTCATCAACTTTTTAAAGGGAATGCCATTTACTGGACAAAAGAGTTTGAGCCCATGATCACAATATTCTACAATGGTCTCTTCCATGGCCATCAATGTGACCCATGGACAGGACACTGGTAGAAGCAGAATGGCAGCTTCATTTATGTCATGTACTGGTGAATAGCAAGGGTTACTAGAAGCACTTGAGAAGTTGGTGATTTTGTGACAATAATATATTTCTTTTGCTTCCCCATACCTTTGTTCTACTTCTCTGCCTTCTCCTGTGTTCTTTCTTATTCATCAAACCCACCCAAACCATTCAGGCATATTATTTACTTCCTGAAAAATGTACCTGAAATATTTGTTCTCCGAGCAACAGGTAAATAATGTAACTGCCTGTGCCCTTGAGACCAAGAGCTCCTTCTAGGCTGCAGCTCTCCCGGGCTCGCAGGCCACTCGCCAGCTCAGCCTATACAGGAGCTGTTGCCCACCCACGGCCGTCCCAGTGTGGTCCTCCTGCAGATGTGGAGCCACAATCCTGCCTGCTCTCAGCCAGCCTTCTCCTCTTCATCCTGCTGTTCCCAGGTACAGCTGCAAGGTGCCCTGTCCTGGGTCCCAGCTTCTCTGCAGTGGTTGCTGCTCAGCAGCAAGATGCCATTTCCTGACTGAGATTGTGGACTGATGTCTCTTACAGGAGTTCTTAGACACTTCACTCCTCTAGCATTGAGTTCCCAAGGGAGAGCTCACTCAGCGGACTTTGTTTTCTTACTTATCTTAACATTCCTATTTCCTTTATAGAAAAGCTTAAGTTTGGGGGATTTCAACAACTGCTGGCCTGAGGACCAAGGCAAATGCTCAGCTTGGCTCAGGGGAGCTACTCAAACACACTGTTCCCTACACGCATTGCACACAACATCCACGTTTCTCTCTCCTCTGTCTCTCTCCTCCCTTTGCCTTCTCTCCTTCCTTCTTTCCGTACACCAGCACATGCACAAACATGCACACCACACAGTTCACACTCGAACCTCTTCCACCCCACCCCTCCCATCACCCACCTTCCTCACCACTTAGAGATGCCTCGTCCTCCTGGGTTGCTGGACACAGGGCTCTGAACCTCCTCTGCTGTGTGCTAACATTTCCACAGGGTTGTCTGGAGCCCATGCTCTTGGCCATGCAGGCATCGAGGCCCCCAGGAACCCCCAGGAAGGAACTTCCAGACAAGGAACAAATGGGTCTCTGTTGCACCACTGAGGGAAATGCTACTTACCACCACGCACTCCCCCTTATCCTGGTAACTCAAGTGCTGAAGTGCAGGGCGTGCTGATCCCAGTTGGAAATGCTGAATGAGTGTGATGGGAAGGCATCCATGCTGATGGGGTAGGGTGAGCAATAGTTGCTTTGGAAACACGCACTGTGTTCCCATATCAAAGTTCATGGACATCCATCACAACTGAAGGAGAGCTGAGAGATGCAAGGATGATGGCTACGAGGAGTTCTAAGGAGAAAGAGTTCACAGGTCTGGAGACAACGAAGATGGAAGGGCAAGGGGACAGAAGATAGCTTCGGTTATCATGGCCTCCGGCCACGACAGGGGCGAGCAGAGAGAGTTGGATTGCCTGTGGACATGTTCAAGTAGAAGATGTTCAAAAATGCTCTGTGAGGAGTTGAGTGAACTTATGTGAATCCCAGAAGAGAGAGGAAGGTGAAAAATCAAGAAGTTATCTGCTAGTAGCTGTTAACAAATCTGTAATGAGACAGCTTTCTACTGGAAAAGGAATCTACAATCCAGATTAGGTTTTCTGTGGGGCAAAGGGAATGCTAATGTCCAAATGAGGCACAGAACATAGAAAAACATGGAAGAAGATGGAGAGGGAGGAGAGAGCTTGGAAGTGAATTACCTGAAGGAGTACCATTGTAAAGAAGGGGATGGAGAATGCTGGCTGCATGGAAGGCAACCCAGGAAGAAGTGGTACCTGGAAAAACACGACCTGATACTGGAATCAGTGGGGATGTCTCATG
Source organism: Heterocephalus glaber (assembly GCF_000247695.1). The sequence continues at coordinate 46,202 of NW_004625012.1, forward strand.
TGTCTTTCCATCTTTCCTTAGCCACGACATCTCACTAATTAGTGTCTGGGCACCTGACTTCTAGACTGACTTCCATTGTCAATGTAGCTTTTGGGTGTCTAGCCTTACAATGGGAACATCCCTCAAGTGATGCAAACGATTTACTCAAGGTAGCTTTTGGCTTACTTGAGGGATAAGAGTAAAAATAATAATTAAGCCTGAGAGTAGAGTGAGGGAACGTGTGTCTTCAGGAGAAGTGTTAAAAGAAAGAATAAAGTCACAGTGTCTGACAGATGGAGAAAATCCACCACCTTTCTTTCAAAAGCACATCTAACTCTACCACCAGTACCCTAGAATCTCAGGACTGTTCTCATTCATTCATTAATTGAACACATATCTCGTAAACAATCTCTCTGTCCCTGATAATACTCCAGATGCCAGAATTCAGTGATAAACAAACCCCTCACCTGCATGTAGTTTACATTCTAAACATTAAAACAGACCATGAGCAAGACACATATCCTATGTTAGAAAGCCATAAGGGGTACGGAAGAAGAAAACTAAAGAAGGGAATACAGAGTATCAGGCAGAGGGTTGATATTTTAGAGGCAATAGTGGCAGAAAGTCTCACTGGGAAAGTAGCTACTGGGTGAAGATCTTCCAAACAGGGAGGGAGCTGCCTGTGCCTGGGGCTGCGGGTATTCCAGACTCCACATGTGAGCTCGTGCAGTGTTGTTCCTTCTCTGTCCAGCTCATTTCACTTAGCACAATGTCCCCCTGTTTCATCCATGGCCTCATAAATGGCAGGGCTTCCTTCTTGTGTGGCTGAATAATATCCCATTATTCTTTATTTATTGAAGTGGTGCCCAACACATAGGTTGTTTCCAAATCTTACTATTATAAGAGGCAAGTAGGAAAACTGGCAACAGCTTTCTTTATTTTCTTATAATTGCTGTTTATCCCAATGCTGTTTTATAAATCAGTAATTGAGAGAAAAGAAACAACAGAGCATAAAGAGGTAAGACTAAATTTAGTAGAACCAGCTCAATGTTAATTTTTGTTTAAGAGCTCAGGATCTGGCTCAGACTGGGGCTTGGGCTCGGGTGCACACATAGGTGGATTTTCTAGACGGCCCTGTAGTTTTGTGATAACTTTCACAGTAGCCAACCTTTCTGTTCTTTTTCAGAGGCACTGTGCCTGGTGCTGTTCACAGACTGCTACCGGTGTCTCCGACACCCATTCTGGTCCTCAGCCAGGCCCTGGATTTGGCAGCAGTGGCCACAGGCTCACACTTTGTGCCTTGCGTCCTTTTTTAGTGGCCTTGTTTTTAGCGTTAAGGTTTTTGTTCTTTGTAACTTGGAGAACTGTGGTTTCCTCTGCAACAGGAAACAGTTTAGTGGTGAGAAACTGATAGGAGCTGGGGAATTGCAGCCCTCAGCGGATCCACAGCCAGTCTTCTGCAGCAGCCAGGGAGGAATCCAGTGGGTTCAAATTTAACCCGGGGGACACACACACACACACACACACACAGGCACATACGCAGTTCACCGTACTAATGCATGTTGGAAAGCGCATGGCCACCACTCTGAGCAGCTCTTGCAACTGTAGAGGCCAAAGGCAACTCCTATTAACCTCATGGTGTCTGGATAAATTTAGTACTGAAATATTTATATGAGCTTTTCTTTTCCTGATGTATACATTTTTAGTGGCCTCTGTATATGTAAATACAAGTATTTATTTATTCATCTGTCAGTAGACTTGACGTTTGCACACCCTAACAGCTATGAGCAGGGCAGCACAAATGGGGAGTGAAGATGCCCACAGATTGCTGCCTCCGTGTCCTCTGGGAACGAGCCCCGAAGAGGGATTTCTGCATCATACTGTAGTTTTATTCTTACCTTTTTGAGGGACCTCGCACTGTTTTCCCCCGGAATAAAACAAATGAACTTGTCCTCCGATATTCTAAGGGCATCTTTTCCCACAGCCTCACAGCACTTTGTGTACCTCGTGGGCAGCAGCAAACCTAGCAGGGGCGGCGAGGCCTCCCGAGGCTTTGATTCCGGTTTCCACGGTGACAGTGATGCTGAGAGCCTTTGCACTTATCTTGTGTCCAGCTTTAGGTCTTCTCTGGGGAAATGTCCACCCGGTGCTTTGCCCATTTTAAAATTCGGAATGTCAGGGCTGGAGGTGGGACTGCAGGGCTCACAGGCTCCTCTGCAGAAGGCTGCCTTTCCCTGGATCCCTCTGATAAAAGTCTGCCCGGCTGAGCTGAAGCAGGCGCCCTCACAAGACGTGGATCCCGGGCCCGGGTGGAGGTGGGAAGAGCGAGCACCTCACGCAGAGCCAGCACAGCAACTTATGCGACCTCTTTGGCAGCCAATCTGTCAGTGTATATGTAAGGCAGAAATACTTGTTCTCAATGCCTCAGTTATTCTGCTCCCCAGAAGTTAGCCACAGAAAAATCATAAAAACATTCTGAAAGAAATCCAAATGTTCAAAATAAAGAAATGACTTTTTGAACTATGGCGCCTCTACTTAAAAATGTATTATATATCACAGGTACAGTATATACAAATGAAATTGAAAACCCTTAGAAGTGCATAAGCTAAAAATTACACGATTGCTTTCTGTCCTAGAAATTAAATGATGCAGATGCTCCTATATTTGATATAAATTAACTGTCAAAATGTGTCCCAAAGCAATAAAGGCTCCAATGTTGAAATTCTTGGTGATTTTTAATTATTTGATGTTTAAAATACAAATTAGTGCATTATGTTTAAACTTTAAATGGGACTTAAAAAACAAAATGTAGTGAAGGATAAATACATATGTATATACAAAGGCATTCTTTGATCATGCAGCTATTCTGTAGAAGACTTAAGGCACACCAAAAAAGCCATAAATTTAACCTAAGGAGGAGCTTTCTGGGCACTAAGGTAATGTGACAACAGGAATGAAAATGGGGAAAGGGGATGCAGAGGCAGAGGGAGGGAGGTGGGTGGGAAGGAGAAAAGGAGCACGCCATGTTAGGTACATGTACCCACTCCCTGGGATGAATGTAAATGCCATGTGCTGCAAACATGGACTAATGAAAGAAAAAATGTGGCATTAAAACATGTTATCCAGGGAGAGTTTGGAGACTAGGCCAGGACTCATGAAAAATGAGGAAAACTGACACTTTCTCCTTCTGGGGTAACTTTTGCATTTCTTTTTGGAGACGCGGAAGTGAACACAGTGGACTCAAGGTCAGCTCTGGCCAGCGAGCCCATCAGTCCCAGGGCCTTTGCTCTCCTTGCAGATGCTGGTGGACTGTGCTCAGCCGTGACGGGCTTCACGGACATGAGCTGTGCCCAGTGGGAAGGCCCTGCGGCCAGCAAGCCACCCAGGGTGGAGAGCCGCTGCCACGGCCGACTGCCTCCCCTCTGCCCCCTGCCCCCTTGACACAGTGTCCTCCCTCCCACTGCACCCTCCAAGGCCTCCTGTGGCTTTGATCCTCTGCCTCATCCACCCCTGGTCATCAGGAAACCTGCTTCTTCTCATTCCCAGGCGGCTGGGGCTGGGTGAGGGGGACAGGTTCAGTCAGCCTCTCTCCACCTGGCTTCCTGGTGGCCACACCCCACTTTCCTCCCTGTCCATGCAGGCAGTGGTCACTGCAGCCCTGCAGCCCGGCCTGCTCTGGCCCGGCTCACCCTCATCTCTTGGGCTATGGGAAATGACCTGGCTGCTTCTAGGGAATCCTCTAAATAATAAGAGCAAACTGAAGGCAGTGTGTCCCAGTGAAGAGACTGGGTTCCTGAGCACAGGGTCTGCCTCTTTCCTATGAGACCGAAGTCTCCAGAGTGAGGTGAGTAGCAGCCACCCTGCTACTAAGGACAGGAGAGCTGGGAACCTGCCATGGGGCGGGGCTCTGCTGGGGCTAAGGTCTTTGGTGGGTGGTGTGCTGAGGCACTGGGGCCTGCCCTTTCACGATTTCAGGACAGCAAAGTCCTGGACAGGATCTGTTCTGCTCCTCCATCTACTTCCCATGGATGCCTCAGTTTTGCATTGAGTACTTGGTTCTCAGCTACTGGAACAACACAACCTCCTACCATCCTATCAAGCCAAATGTCACAGGCCTGTCACTGCTTCTATTTTACTGCAAAATAAAATAAGGACAAAGAGTTAAAGAACTCTTGTAATATTTGTGTTGATGATTTGCTCAACTCCAGGTGAGCACAATGGACAAAAATATCCTTTTAACCCACAGCTACTTGCTGCAGCCAATGAGTTTGTTGGTTGCAGAGAGGAATTGCATGAGTGGAAAACACGGCATGTCCACAGCTGGTGGAGACACCTAGGAGTGCATCCTAAGACCTAAGGTGCTCAGGCCTCACCTGGGGCAGAGAACACGGTGGCCAGGGCTCGGCGTACTCTCGTGTGATGAATCATGTTAAGTGTGGAAGAAAAAGATCTGCGAGGCAAAATAGGATAGGACTTTGGCGTTGAATTGCAGGAAAATGATAAATAGTTGCCTCGATCTTCTCGTTGGTTTATTCAAAGCACGGATAGTGATCACTAGCTGTAGAGGGGATCACAACACACAGAACCAGAGGAAGAAACTGAAGAATTGAATTTGGATGGTGGGAAGGAAGCCCCTACAGGTCCCCAAGCTAAAGGATGAGAGATGGGCTATACCAATTAGTCATCGTTTGGCCCATACCAATTAGTCATCGTTTGACCCATGTGTGTGCATGTGTGCACGTGTCGGGTGTCTGAAGATACAGGAATAATAACAGAAGAAATACACACGAGAATGACCTGGTATGGATTCTGAGATAAGAGGAAATCAGCAGGAAGAGCTATTGGTGAGGATGCTGTGGTTAGAATTCTTAGCCAGAGACTCTGGGGGCCCTCAGTTAAGCCAGCTGGCATGAGCTCACCTTATGATTTCACCGATCACACAAATTGTACTGATGACATTCACATAGCTGAGAGCCAAGCGCATAATAGGCACCTCTGATGACCAGAGAAGATGGTCGTATACATAGCAAAGTACTCCCTGGTGGATTTCTTTGCGAGAATGGGAGATGGTTTCATGGGATAGTGAAAGCTGAAAGCTCTGCTTCTATATTCAGGAAGAAAAATGGAAAGCGAGATGGCTCGATAAAAGTGAAGAACCCCTCAGACAAGTGAAATATGTTATATGAAATAGATCTTGAGGAGGGGAGGAATAATTTAAGCAACCATGGTAAGCTTTTCACTAGTAAACTTAACTTCAGGAAGGAGCAGAATGTCAAACACATAGGGATTTAACATTGAAGGACATAGCCATGCTTTTTGTCATCTGAATAATTTGTGACCTTGGTAATTGGGACACAAGAAAATGGATTTGACAGGGATGCATTTAACAGAACAAATTAGCATCTGCATTTCTGTTTTCCCACAAAAAAGCAATGCAGTATTTTAAAATAAATGTTATGATATTTTAAAATGCTATTTGGATGCAGTATGCTCTGATGCCCTTACTATTTCAGAACGATTTTCTCTTTCACCTGTGAACGATAATCAGCCATGAAACCTGATCTTTGCACCACAATATCTTCTTTGAAACTCAAGCACGCCATTGCTCCTCTAGCATTCAGCCTAGTGGGCAGCCATGCTGTTCTTGTTCTTTTCTGGAACACCTCAGTTTGTAGGTCCATTTCTTCTTGTCCATGCACCAAAAGTGGTGTGATTGTAAGTGTCATTTCATTGATTTCATCGGAGAAGTATGAAGCCCTGTGAACTGGCCAACTCCTGTGATTTATAAAATTAACAAATGATGGTAACAATTGTGTCTTAAAATCATTCCCTCCTTGCAAGTCTTCAGGTTGTGCCCGGGAGTCCCACAGCCTGCAGCTCGACTCACTCTCCTCTGGCTTCAGGTGCCACCTGCCCTGGAGGCTCCCAGGGTGTCTCTTTCTGCTCCATCTGGTCGCCAGCTCCAGCTTGATCCTAAACTCTGACTCAGACTGGGAAGCGTCCACCTTTCCTCGCCATGACAAACCTCACTCTTCTTGTTCCTTTTCATCTCAGCATCCTGTTCTTTGATCTCATCTTATTTTATCCTTAAAGATACTTGCTTCTAATTAGCAGGTATTTTTTAAATGGGGGGCTTCCTCCTGTTTCCTTCCACGAATCTTTCCACAGGGGAGCTCTTTTACTGAGTGTTCCCAGTGACATCCTCTTGTCTTTATTTTGCAGTGTTCAGCACACACTTCAGGTTGATTTGAGTTCTGTCTCCACTGGCAAATAGATTAGTTCCATTGGCAGATATTACTGAGGACCCACTCCGTGTCACCGTCTATCCTATGTGCTAACGGTGCAGTCAAGAGCCAAATAGACAAAACTCCTGGCCACATGAAACTTGCTGTGTGCAAGAATAAATAAATGAGTGAGAAAGAGGAAATGAGTTCTTCACTCATCTCTTAGTTGAGGTTGGAAGAATCTTAACTCAGAATCACCTGTGTGAGAAGTAGATGCTATTGCCAGCCCTTTTCTGACTATAACTAATCATTCATTGGGTACAACTGGTTAGTCTAAAATTATAAATAAAAGCTTTATTTGATGTTTGGGCGGCAGCAGCACAATCTCAGGATTCTCCAAGAGATCCAAGTAAGACCTGGACAGAGACACTGTCCTGCCACACGTGTCAGAATAGTGCAGGGCTTGAGCATGCCTCAGCCCTCCTCAGCCCTGGTGTCACTGGTCTGGGTCTGCCTGGAGAGTGACAGCACATTCCTTCAGGAGAGGGCACTGAGGTGCTAGCAAAGCTGCCCCCTACAGATGCTGTCGTTTACTGAACACACCTTACGGCAAACATGGTGCTTGGGACTGAATAATCACTTGAGGTAATTTTCATTGTTCTTATACTCCAGATACAGAAACTAAGATGAAAATTAATGGCTAAATCAATGTGTGGTTATTTAGTGAATGTGAACCTCCATTAAAAATTCTAAAGTAATAGAAAAAAGACTGAATTTAGATGGTTAAGGCTGGGGCAGTGGGGGCCAGGCATAGTGGCACACAGCTGCGATCCCAACACTCGGAGGCTGAGGTGAGAGGACTGCAAATCCAATCCTAGCCTGGGCAACTCAGCAAATCCTCATCTCAAAATAAATATAAATAAAGGGCTGCAGCTACAGCTCAGTGTGAAGGCCCCGGAATAAAGCCCCATTACCACACACACACACGCACCTAAATGGGCTACGGGGAGGATGGTCCTTTATTGTAATCTGTCACAGGATTACAGGTCACATCCTTAATGAAGTACAGAGTGTTGGTATGGGTCAGCCAGTGTTACATCTTCCTTCCACGCAGTTCCACTGTGTGGCTGTCAGCATGGAGGGTCTGTGAGCTAAGGGACCACGTAAAGTAAGCAGCCATATGATGCATGTCACTGTGGACTTTTTACCAGTACAACCAAAAAGCATTTCATAAAGACTCAGGGCATGTGTGCCACAGCCAGAGCTGGACAATACATGCATCCTTAGCCCTATCGATGTTGCTGCTTCCTTAACTCTCAAATCCAGAATGATTGCTTAGCCTGGATCATGGGGAGTGCTAAAGAAAAGACAAACTTCTACAAATTAATTTTGTGCACTACAAATTATAAAAATATAACCATCATAATTGACTATAAAATATAATTCCATATTCTGTGAGACAGAATTCCACAAAGTAGAAAGCGAAGACCTTCCTATTTATTTATTTGCATCACGTAAGTTTTCAGGCCCCTACTTCCCACTACTCCGCCTGTGAAGTACAAACACCCACCTGGGAACCCCACTTCACTGTGGATTTCCCTTTCCAGTAGAAATATTTCTGGCAGCTCATCACAGCTCATGCTCATTACTGTGCAGCATGATTTATTGTTATTAGTGGGTGGTAGGGAAAGAAGTTAAGACTTGCAAGACATCTGGATTCTATGTAATTTAAAATCATAGTTCTTCAAGCTGCTGATAGCAGGATGGAGCCCCCAGGGAGGGGAAGAGTCCAGACTCAGAGTGGATCAGAGGCTCCAGGTGACTCAGACACGACTGGACCTGGCATAACCCTTATGAAATATTCTTCATTTTGTTTGAAAATGTTGTGGAGCAAGCCAGTCTTTTTCTTTCTGATGATTTTTTTTTATTTTTGGTACCGGGGATTGAAATTGGGACCTTGCACTTGCGAGGCAGGCGGCGGAACCACTGAGCTAAATCCCCAGCCCCTTTCTGCTGATTTTTAAACTATTGTATCAGGAAGACATTTGACTTGAAGCCCAGTGATAATCATGTACTGCCACCTGGAGACAAAAAGGTAGAATTGAAAACATTTTAATTTCGATTTCAGAGTATATTCTACTTCCTGTGCTGGTTTGTGGAGTGCTGTGTGTAGGTGTTTATGTGCATGTGCATGTGCTAAGCATCACAAGTCATGATATTGACAGAGGGAAGAGCATTTGCTCACTATAAAAGGCTTTGGTCCTGGAACTATAATTTACCTCCCCTATGTGCTCAGAGTGGTCAGTTTCCTTAAGTTGAGAGGATTTTGACAAATATGCTGATGTTACATGATTCCAGAAATCCTCAAGGTGTTTTTTTTTTTTTTTTTGGTAAGGTATACATAACATAAAATTTACTATTTAACCATTTTAATGTATGCTATTCAGTGCAATAAATAATGTTGTAAACCATCATCATCACTAGTTCACCCTGTTACTCAGTTCTTCACCCCAAAAGGAGACCATACCCCTTAGGTAGACACCCATTCCTCTACTCCCACCTGCTGGCAGCCACAAAGCTGCTCTCTGTTCCTCAAGATTTGCCAGCTTTCCATATTTCACATAAGTAAAATCAAACAGTATGTGACCATTTTTGCCTGGTTTATCTCATTTAATCACGGTTTTCTGAGGTTACTCCATGTTGTAGCATGTATCATGTATCATTTTATGGATGAATAGTATTCCATTCTGTGAATTATACCACAGTTTGTTTCTCCCATCCATCAGTTAATACTTGCGTGCTTCCACTTTGGCTAAGGAAATAGTGCTGTTATGCACATTCATATGCATTATTTTCATTGTTTATATGGGTAAACCAAGGAGAGAATTTCTAAGTCATATTTTAACTCTTTTTAGCTTTTCAAGGAACCAAAAAGTGCTCTGTCACACAACTGCTGTATTGTTTTACAGTCTCATCAGCAATATTTAAACAACCCAATTTCTATAACCTCATCTACAATTGCTATTTCTAGAATTTTTAACTTTGTATGGCCATACTGGCGAATATGAAGTGATACCTCATTATGTTTTTTTCCCCTTTTCTCATATTTATTCCTTTCCTCCTTGAGAAAGATCTATCTCCCTGCTTCCTCTTGTCTACCTTTTATTTTGCTCTTTATTTACAATTTGTTACTTGTATATGAAAAACCATGTGATATTTAAGCTTCTGCATCTGATTTATTTTACTTAAACTTATGGTTAAAAGGTGCATCCATTTTCCTACAAATGGCTCAGATTTGCCCCATTTTAAAATTGGGTTGTCTTTCTGTCATTGAATTGTACCAAAGTTTTCAGATATATACATACATCATATACATAATATAGCTATCACATGTGCATTGTATCAATGTGTCTAATTAGATAACACTTATGCTGTTTGCAAATCCTGCTCTATCTCCTCTCCCCCTTCCCCTGTCCTCTCCCACTCATGAGTGGAACGCACATCAGGCTTGGTGATTCTCTCATGTGTTGGGAAACACCAAGCTGCATCTCCTTCAGCCCTGCAATTACATGAAGCGTGACCCTCTGGCCAGATATTAAGGAAACTAGGCAAGGAGCTCAATTTCCAAGTTTGTCACCCTGAGTTGGTGCACCTTATCCTCCAGAACGATTTGTGAAGTTCTTCCTTGGGAGTTGGTTTCTGAGAGTGTGATTTGGAAATAGATTTAAGACTGGAGGAGAAGGTGGAAGATAAACTTAACGCTCCTAACTTTCTCCCCCGTAAACGAGTTGATTTTCCAAAATAGCTCTTAAGTTTTTCAGACTATACAAAAAATTTCAAGTGTAATTCCATAATTAATTTACTAGTGGCTATGTTGTAGAAAAAAGACACAATTGATCTCTACCTTAATCCTTTTCTAGGGCTGAAAATGAGCTCAGCAGTAGAGCACTTGTTCAGCATGTGCAAGGCCCTGGGTCTGATCCCCAGCACCAAAATAACAACCAACGAAACAAAACAAAGACACTTTTCCAAATAAGAAGACTATAAATAGCAAGAATGAATATAAAGCGTAAAACATGCATTTTATTGTCCAGTGTACAAAGATGACTTCTAAAAGAATGACTCATCTTTGGAAATTTACATCTTTGGAAATTTACATGCCAGTATTTCTGTCAAACAAGACTTCTTGTGATTGATACTTTGTTCATGCTCAGAGCCTCTCACTATTAGATGATCGCATTTTTTACCCCTGCAGTAGGCCTGGGGCCAGGCTCCATGTCTCTTGTTCAAAGCACATTGTCTACATGAAGGTCAAGGTCAAATATGTTTGTTTCTGACTGGTTAAATAAGTTAGAAGACAGCCTACAAGAATATCACAATGCCATTATAAAGAATAAGAAAGATTTCCATACACATACTTACAAAGCTCTGAAAGATATACACTAAACAAAAAAGGCAAGTTTGGAATAATATGTAAAGCCTGCTAATGTTTATATAAAAAGAGATTCAAATATGCCTGTGTAGGTGTAAAAACCCTTGGAAGGATTAATACAAAACTATTCTCAGTGGTCAGAGAGGCTTGGGGAAGGGGATGTAACTTTCACCTTTATTCAGAGGGTTTTAAGAGAAATAAAGCCCAGTGATCCTCAGCCTAAGTTAAGCAGAGGAAGATGTGCAGCTGTACCAATGGCTGTCTCGGTTAGCTCCTGCTGCGTATCCCCGACCTGTCCTTGCAGGCTCTGCTCACAGCCTCTCCTAGGGACACGGTGGGCCCCACACCGAGGGGTCTTCGTACTGCATCCATGGGCCCAGCAGGCTCAGGCTGGTGCAGTCCCTGGCCCTGGGAGCTCCCGCCCCTCCCCAGGACAGCCTTCTCCCCAGCCAGGAGAACCTCCTCAGCGAGAGAAGAATCTGTCCTCTTTTCCCAAAGAAGACAATGCTCTGGTTTAAAATCACTAGATTAGTCTTATAAGTGTTTAGAGCAATCTGGTACGCAGCATCTGATCTCCCTTTCTCTCCCAGTGTGTCTGTGAGGCTCCTCCGTGGCTGTCCTTGCACTGCCCTATGTGCAGGGTTGTGTGGCGATGCATTTTTTCCTTGCTGCCACAGTGTGCTGTTTAGGGTGTGCTCTGTTGACCATAATGAACAATGCAGCAAGAACCACCCTGGCCTCTGTTTCTGTTGCAGATCCACCCGGAGTGACGTCCTGGGCCTTGACCTCTGTGCGAATTCACCCACAGAGGATGTTGCCCACCTGCGAGGTCCCTGAAGGCAGGGAGCGAGCTCCCCTCTGGACAACTCTTGTCTCCATCTCCTGAGCCCGTGTTTCACAGTATTCAACCACTCTTCAGGGTTGGGTTTCTCCCCTGTCCATGCTCCACCTATCAAATTGCTGCTCAGCCCCTGTTCCCAGGGAGCATCAAAAAGCCTGTCTATTTTTAGGCAGAAAGGGAAGACTACCCAGTACCTTCTGCCCACAGCCTCACCCAGTAGAGCAGATAAATATGCTCATTCCTGATTTGTGTTCTCAGAAACCTATAAAGGTCACATTTTCTCCTTTTCCACCTCACTCCACCTCATCATTTCCCAGTTTCTTTCCTGCACAGAAGGGTAGGGGGGTCCAAGGGAACTGTAAACATGAGGGGCATTTTGCTTTTTGCAGTTTGCTTCTGTTTAGTCCAAAGGAACACAGGTAAACGTCTCCTGGACAGCACTGGTGAAGGAAGGGGTGCAGGAGGACTGTGCGTGTGGCTGTGCATGGGCAGTGTGGGGCATCTGTGTGCCCATAGTGGTTGCAGGTGGACCCCGCTGGGGCTCAGTCCTGGACCACTATGATCTCTTTTAGGAAAAAAATTTAAAGCTAAACAAGGGTTGTAACACAAGACAAAATAACCTCTTCACTGTGATACAAGTAGGGAGTGCTCCTTGCAGTCTTCAGGAAATTCTGAGGAATCTGTGACCGTCCAAGGGTCGGAGCTGGGAGGGAAGCAGAGATCTCTGCTGCAGCCCAGGGTGCAGAGAGAGCCGGGGAGCAGAGAGAGTGCTAGTGCACTGCCGCACAGTGAAGAGCAATGGCCACAGACCTTGGCACTACAGTAAGGGTCCTCCAGCTCTCCTAGACAGCTGATGAGGACATGAAGAGCTGGCCTTTTAAAAGGATTGTCCAAGGAGAGACAATGGGTCATTGGAACAAAACTAGAGTCCAAATCCCTGACTCCATTAGCTGTCGGCTCCTTTGTCTTTACCAAAGGTGGAATCCCGGTCTCCACTGCTGCCCCCTCCCAGCCATGACAGGGCGGAAGTGGCAGGACCACAGAGAGTCTCCCTGTGGTTATGCAACAGGATAGCATACAGAATTATTTTTATAATCAAGCAAGATCATTACTGTGTTGTTGTTTGTGGTACTGCAGACTGAATGCAGGACCTTTACACGGGGCTGTATTCCCAGCCATTCTTTTTTTCTTATTTTGAGACAAGGTCTTGCTAAGTCACTAAGTTGCCCTGTCTGGGCTCAAACTTGCAATCCTCCTGCCTCAGCCTCCTAGAGTGCTGGGATTATAGGCATAAACCACACCTCCAGCAGTTGTTGTTTTGAATAATAATGATAAATAGCATTTGCAGACATAAGAAAGATCTTCTTTGCAACCATTTCCTTTCCAAAGTGGCTCCTTATGGGATTTTGAGTTGCTTGTACTTATAAGCCCCAAAGTCTTGGGTTTATTTCCTTCATTTTATTGTAGAAATAGAACTACTGATCAATCTGTAGGCTGGAGGAGCCTGGTGGAATAGAACAGCATTTTCTCAGGGCCTCCGGGGAGCCAGGCGAGCAACACACAGCACACTGTGCGATTCTCCTGGTGACACTGTGAGCTATGAACTGTTGCTCCTGCTTCAAGTCTAAGAAGCCAAAGCTCAGTAGTTGGGAGTTGTTCAGAGACAGGGAGTTTGATAAGAACGTGGCAAACCACTGGTACTGGTCTGGGTTGTCCTTTCCTCTCTGGGCAGCGTGAACTCTGTGCATACTGCCCTGTTACATCCACAGGAGACATTCCATTGGGAATTAGAAATACAATCTGCCTCATGCAAAGCAGGAGATGCACTTTTTTTCTGCCATGCTGGTGAGAAAAGAAGTGACATTTGCTCTGATCCCTGGAATAAGTCCTGTATACCAAACATAAAGGAATAAAAAGGAGAGAACCCTTCAGAGGATGGAAACTTTGGGATCTAAACTGTGGGCTTCAGGATGGCAGAGACCTTGAAGCACCCCAAAGGCTTGAAAGAATTGTGGATGGTAGTGGGTGCTCAGAAAACATGTGTTCAATAAATCTAGCACCAACAAAGATCTGATGAAAGAATTTTCTGGAGAACTTCCTTTCTTTGCCTTTTTTTTTTTTTTTTTTGGAAACACATGTCAGGTTTTGTAGTATTCCAGCTTCTTTCGCTACTTTCTCTTTTCTTCGCTCTTACCTCTTTCCCAGAGGTGGGGGTAGAATAGAAGCCAAGCTCCAAGTCTTGTCTCTGGAGGGACAGAAACACAGCTGTCTACTGGCCGTGTCCCACCAGTGGCACTTTCCTTACCAAACCCAGCACCACTGTCGTCAAACATTTACTTTCGTTATCTAAACCAACTGATGCAACAATCTTATGAGTATGAAATTAGGCAAAAGCACTTCATGTTAGGGGTGGAGGGAAAATGAATACTGTAAGGCTCCCAAGTCACCAGTTCATACAGGAGATGCTCGGTTTGCTAATCTATCAAGTCTCCTTTTACATTTTTCCTAAAGCCCACGTTTCCGAAGAGATAGACCAAGGAATGGCCTTGTCCGAAAAGACTCTGGAATACTTGCCTGGTATTTGCTGTTTGTTTTCCGCTGGTTCCTGCTCAGATTTGCTGTCCACACCCCGCCTCTCAGCCAGTCATCTCAAGAGCAGTGAGTGTTAACTACTGTTAAGGAATACAAAAATAATTGCAACAAATGTGCTAACATATAAAAGACCACATGCCAAGTGCCAAGATTTCTCATTTCCGTACTTCTGTTCACTGCCTGAGTCGTTTGTTTATGAGTCAACTGAATCTACTCTAAGAAAATACAACTCTGAACAAAGAAATATACCCTGAGAAAACATAACTCTGGATTCCTGTCTGGATGGCTCCTCCAGTTGCAGGAACTGTTTGGCTAAGACTGTTTGGCCCATCCTCTCCTAAACCCACTCCTGGGTTTTGTTCTTTAAGTGTGGTAAGACAGAGCCCTGGGCCTGCACAGTGTGGAAACTCCTTGGGCACAAGTGTCTCCACCACTCGTTTGTGTGTGTGTATGTATGCATGCTATCTGTTGCCTGCCCGGTGCCCCGGCCTGCTGGCTCTGGTGCTAGGTTCTGCTCTCCAGCCAGGCAGAGAGCTGTCGGCCAGCTCAGCTCAAGCCCAACAAATGCTTTCTGAGCTGTGACAGGAAGGGGTGCCAGTGCCCAGTGCCCTGAAACAGCGGCCTGTAGCTAGGTCCCACATCACCCCCAGAGCATGAGCCACAGCCACAGGCCCTGCCCTGGGCCTCCAATTAAATGAGGGGGCTGGGGCAGCTCTCCTATCTTAGCCTGGGTGCAGAGTCAGCCCCTGTGGTCCTGGGGATCTCCAGGAAGCAGTGAAGAGAGCCCCGCCCCACCGCGAGAGCCTGAAAAGGAACCTCAGAGCCCAGGTCCAGCCCAGCCCCGGGAGTTCCAGGCTGCTCTGGGTCTTCTGCTCCCGCTGAACAAATCAAAGCGAGGCCACGGATGAGGGTAAAAAGGAGAAAGGTCTGATTCAAAGCCAGCTCCCAGGACCCGAGGCCTAGTTCCCTCCAAGGACCATCTCCTTGAGGAGGGCAAGGGCCTTTTCCAGGGAGGAACAGAGGGAGGGGCACAGGGAGACCAGGTGGATCTGCGAACTGGTAACTGCCCCAGCTCACCACCCTCAGCCCCTCCCTGGCCTCGAGCCTGGGTCTGCATGTTCTGTCAGAGGCGGAGTTGCTCTGTGCTCTGCAGGAGGAAGTTTGGAGAAGTTGATTTTCTCTAAAAGGAAAAATCCCTAATTTTGAAAGTTCCATCTTGCAGGCCCAGCCGCAGGAAGGCGCCAGGCCCTACAGTGTATTCACGCTGTACTGTTGGGTATTTTAAGGCAAAATTGGGCCTACACTGGAAAAGATGTTCTCTTGCTCTACTGTGAAATTTCTCTGAACGAAGTATTTGTGTGCTTTGTGTGCCTGGGTCACAGGTGGAAAAGTGGGGCTGCACAGTGCGTGCCATACCACGGCCCCTTGAGCACCTTCGGAGGCCTCTGGGCGGCCAAGCAATGAGCGGAAGGCGAGGGAGGAAGCTTGCTGCTCAGGGTCCTCCGGGTCTCCGCAGCCAGACCTGAGCCCGATTCCCTTCTGTAAACGGTGCGGCTGCCAGCTTTGCACACGAGCCCTGCGCCTCTTCCCAGAGGCCTTCACGAGCTCCAGCCCATCTGTTTCCCCACATGTAAGACGAAGGGCTCGAACTGGGTCCTAAGGTCCCGGTGTGGTTCTGAGACCCAGCGAATCCCCAAAGACCGGGTAATTTTTCCCTCCCAGAAGGCAGCTCGGCCAAGGGACAGCGCGTCAATCCCACGAAGCACCAGCAGAGGGCGCGCGTCCGCCTCCCGCGCCTGCAGAATGTGGTCGTGTGGGAAGTCCTGGCCCCAGTCACTGAATTTGTGGGAGTCCTTCAGGACCCAAAGCTCCGGCCCGCGCCTCTCTTGGAGATGAAGATGCAGCCCAGCAGCTGCAGGCAGCCTGGGGATGGGGAGGACGCTGGGTTTGGTTTTGTTGTCTTCCTGGGTAGTCCTGGGCATTGAACATGTTAACCAAGTGCTCTGCCACTGAGCCGCATCGCCGCCGTCTTTAGATTTTTTTTTTAAATCGTGTTAGTACATCTTTGCAGCCCATGAAGTTCAGCTCGCCGCAGGGAGTGGCACATGTGCTTAGTGCATCTTGATTCTTTTTATCCCCTTCCTGTCCCCACCCGCCTCCCTCCCTTGGCCTCCAGATTCCTTTTCCATTAGTAGTAGTAGTAGTAGTATTTAGTTTGTGTGTGCAACATGCAATGTTCACACCCGTTGAGGGTGTTCAGCACATGCTCATGACACCTCAGAAATCTTTTTAAGTCCCAGCCCCTTCTCTTCCCCTCATCCTCTGTCTCAGCCACCCCCCCCCCCCCCCCCATTTGCAAAAGCTTCGCCTCCATACGTGGAGCTTTGACTTTGCACTTTATTTGTGCTTGCGTGACCAGGATGTATTTTCCACTCAGCTCCCAGATTTGACAGCCTGTCTTTGCTCTGAGACAGCCCCAGCTCGGGGTCACTGCTGGAAGAGATTCAGAGATGGGAAATCAGGCCTTGTGGACCTCCTCTCTCACTGAGGGACCCTCAGCCCAGCCCAGAGGGCATCCAGGGACCCCAGGGACCCAGTCTGGTCCTTCAGTGGCCCAGAATGGTGTCCTGGGAATTGCGTTTTAGAGGTAGAAACTGATCTAGTAAGCTTTGTTTTAACTCAACATCTGAGGACCCCGAAAGCAAAGACGGAGTCTTGTAAAGTACGGCAGCTGAGTTTCGGCTCACCCTTCCACACTGGAGACAAAGCCCGATATGTGCCCTGGCTGCCTTCTGAGTACGTTCAGCCTCACTGCAGCTCCAGGGCCCTGCTTCCTCTGCTGAGGTGACCCAGACCCTGAGAATGACAACGTGGCACCTCTGTCCTCCAGGTCCCCGTCCCTCCCTGCTGTCTCCATGGCCAGCAGGCCCTAAGATTTGTCTGGTTACAGACCTTGTCGGTCCGCTCCCGTTACTCACATGGTGTCAGACTTTGCACCTCAGGGACAGGGTGTGCTACTCATGAGAACTCATATCTACATTATTAATGGCCAACCGAGCAGTGAGTTACAGGGAAGAGCAGGTAACTCAGCTTGGGCCCGAAGCCCAGACCTTCTCCTGTGCACTGCTGTCCTCCTTTCCAGTGGGGTGGCTACAGTGGACGTCACCAGGGGCCGGGGGTTTCCTCTGAGACCTTAGCGACTTGCTTGTCACCAGCAAAAGCCTAAATTGCTGTCCTTCATCCTGCGGATTTTCCACATCTCCTGCCTCTGACCCTAGGGCTCTATCCTCTCGTGCCTCAGGAGGCAAAGGTGAGAGGAAGCCCTGCGTCTGTCTCCCTGACACTGTCCCACAGGGGAGCACGGTGGCCTCCAGATTTCCCAGAGTTGCGGCCTGGGTTTAGCTGCTCACCTCCAGGGGGCAGTAGGAGTAGAAGAATGAGGATGGAGAAGCCTGGGAGCCCGGCTGGGTCCTGAGCCTCCCGCTCTGACAGCCTCACACTCCTGCCCTCCCCCTCCGAGCCTCAGTCACAGAGCCCGCAGCGAGAAAGGGGTCTAGGGAGTCGCTTGCTTGCAAAACTGGCACAGCACTGTGAGAGGAGCAAAGACCTGGAATCGAAGCCGAGTTCTGAGCTCATGGTCGGGCAGCCACAGGGAGCCTTTGATGCCTCCTTTGAATCTGGGCACAAACTTTGTTAGTGTCAGATGACAACGCAGGCACAGAAGTCTGGGAACACCCAATGCCGCAGAGTGGGGTGCACTGTGTGGGTGAGGCTTCTGCTATCTAATGTTTGGGTCTGGTTGCTTAAGTAAGACGTTGCGAAGGCGACTGCAGAGTGTTTCAAATGCGCCCCCTGGGCACCCTGCGCGCAGGTTAGCAGAGCAGGAAGGAGGGGGCTCGCCCCATCCCCTCACGTCTCCCAAGGTGATGTATTGGCACCTGGCCCTGCCCATGAGCTCCTCTGCAAGGGCTGTGTGTTTGCCAACACCTGGGAAACTCTCTGAGCCACAGCCTGCTCCTCACAAAGCGGCCCACCAGGAGCAGGGGGCTCCTGGGTGTCTCCTGCCTGGACGTGGTGCCGCCTCTCAAGGCTCTGCAGCAATGAACAGATGAGAAAATGAGGCATGAGAAAATCAGAAAGCCCCTAACAGCCTCGTGGAGGACCCTTGGCCGGCCACATGCGTTAGCAGTGAGGCTGGACCCGCTCCAAATAGGAAAACTGCTCGCAGGAGACTGCCAAGTCCTTCTCCCGGAAAGAGGCCAGGTGCCCACGATCACTTATTCCTCAGCTGAGGATACGAAGACCCTGGATTTAAGAAGGCCAGCCGGGCCCCTCGGCCACCTCCCTCACTCCAGGGAGGAGCTGGCAGTCACCACGCTTGCCAGACATGACTCAGCCTCGAAGTCCTGGCAGCGCTCGGGAGGCTGGGTGCCAGGGGAGCATGCAGCGTTAGGGTGCCTCCCAGAGGGATGCCAGTGCATGTTAGGTCACCTGAGCTACTCTGGTGACTCTGCCGGAGGCCGTCACAAGAATTCAGAGGCAGGAGTGGCTTGGCCCACAGACAGCCAGGGAGGCCTGGTGGGCTCTGAGGTCCCCACTGGTGTGTCTGGAGGACACACGGCCCGAGGGACACCGCCTTTAGACTGGGCCTGGCCAGCATGTAGGGGCAGAATCCTAGCGCAGACCTGCAGGACAGCAGGCAAGCTCTCCAGGCACGCCCAGCACCCGGTGTCAGTCAGCTTCTTATCAGTACAGCAGCATCTGAGATCATGAAGAAAATGTTTATTTTGGCTCAGGATTTTGGAGGTTTCAGCCCACCATTAGGTGGGCCTGTTCTTGGGAAGGCTCCTGGTGACCTAGGACCACTAACCCAACAGCGCCCCCTGGGATCTAAACCCCGAATACCTGGGCCTCTGAGGGACTCTGAAGATTCAAAGTGTAGTACCAGCTCCTCGGTGCCCCAGCCTCTGCGTAAGTACTCCCAATGCTTTGTCTCCCCGAGCATGGGCTGGCACGGGGGTGTGCTCATTGCAGACATGAGACTGCTGAGGCCCAGCGGTGTGGAGTCACTGCCCCAGGGCCACAGGGCTCTGACTGAGGAAGCTCTGTTCCAGTCTGCCCAGGGTTTGAATCACGGCTTAGATTTCAGAGGCGAGGAAGTGGAAGCTTCATCCTGCTCAAGACTACACAGCTAATAAAGTGGCACACAGGGGCTGAAGTCAGCACTTTCTTTTCCTCCTTTCGGTGGGAATATGTGGAAGGACTTTGGGGTTTTTGCCGAGTCTCAAGTATTTCTAGATTTCTAAGAAGGAAAGAGCCATTGGCATTATGCTGCTAAAGCCCCTGAGAAATCATCTCTAGGTCTCTGACAGTCACCCTAGAACCAAGAGACACGGACTTCTGTCTGATCTTGCAAGAAAGGCAGTAGACAGGCACCTGACAAGACAGCCCTGAAAAGTGGGAGTCCACCTCTATTACAGCCTGGGATATCGGCAGGTGATGCTGAGAGGTTTTACGTTTAAAGCTCTCCACATTCACAGAACAGGCTTCTCCCTCTGTTTGAAACTGTTGTATGCATTTGTCTGAAAGGAGCTGAGATGCAAACCCTTTGACTGAAGCCTGCCGCCAAGTCCTTAAACGGTTGTCCTGGGCCTCCTTAGCCTAAGTCTCCACCCTGTAGAGCAGCAGCAGAGAAGGAGAAAGCTCAGGAGAATGATTCCATCTGCAGCAGCAGGCATAGCCGGCCTGTGGTGAGTCTGCCTGGTACAGAAGAGGAAGGGGAATCTGCGATGGAACTGGGCTGGGCCCCTGCTGAGCGGGGCTGGTAGAGTGGGTCCCAAAGTCAGAAATGGCTTGAGAAGGACTGAGGACTCCGGCCAGCAGGCATGAGGAGGGAGTCCACAGAGGACAAAGCCTAGCCCAGCCCTCAGCTCCGGAGCCAGGAACCGCTCACGGCCTGCAAGCAAGACAAAGGCTCGCAGCCAAGGCCAGGCGGCCCTGGGCCGGACAAACTCTGTGCAGGCAGCAAGAGGCGCCGGCTCGGGGTCCATGCCCTTCTCAGCAGCCCCCGGGCATGCTGCGTGCTCCTGTGCCCACCTCACTGGTGCCTCACATCATCAAAGGCTGCTCACTGTCCCCATGGCCGGCTGGAACTGCCTGACATGGCTCCAAGACTGCTCCTATGGACGCTCCTGATAACCACCACCACCACCACCCGCCCCCGGCCAGAGCCAGATACCTGTTAAGCAGCACGCAGCCCAAACTGTTCTAATTATTTCTGAACTCCACGCTATCTTCTAGTTCCCAGAGTTTTTACTTTCTATTTCCTGTGCCTAGAACATTGTCCTCTTTGCCCTTTAGCTGCATAGTCCTTTTGCTTTGGCTGTAATTTCTCTGGGAAGCTGATGCTCAGGTCCCAGGTGCAGGCTGGTGCCCTCCCGAGCTCTTTCAGGGCCTGGCAGCTGGGGCAGGCACCTCCCACCTTGCCCTGGCCACCTGCCCCTGGCCCACAGCCCTCAGGTGACCCTGGACCCCCAGAGCTGCATCATGTGCAGCATTTGTTCTTGAACCCTTAGCTCCATGTACCTTAACCTTAGTCTTGTGGAAAGAAGGAATAAAGGAGGAAGGAAGTAATGAAGCATGGAAGGGAAGAGCCAGCCCAGTGGCGGCATCCAGAAGGATGATTAGACCGGCCCCACCACAATGTGGGGAGGACAGAAGGGACCCGTCCTGCCTGCCCGTGTCCCAGCTGCCCGGGCCATGGGGCAAGGGCTGGGGTAGAGGGAAGCACTGGCTGCAGGCCAGGAAGAGAGCCGCAGACCACCCCAAAGGGAGGTGGTGTGTGCACATAAGGAAAATCATTTAAGCTGGAGAAGTCCCGGAAGCAGCGGGGTTTTGCTTGCTGTTTGTCTGTTTATTTATCAGTACAAGTTGGTAGTGCAGAATGTTATATTCCCTGAGTGCAGTTGCTACACATACACAATACATTTTCATTCTTTTCTATCCACTTCCCTTCTATTTCCCTCTCTCCCTCTCTCTCTCAGTACACACATAGAGTTGGTGCATGCATATAACACATCCCGATTCCTTTTGTTCATTGCTCATACCACTCCCCAACTATTCCCTTCCTCTTTGAGAACAAGCTATCTTCCTACTTCCTGTTATCTTCTATTTTGTCCTTTATTCTTCCTCTGGGTTTCTCACATAAGAGAAACTGTCATATTTATGCTTGTGTGTCTGATTTATTTCACTTAATGTTATGATACCAAGCTGCATCCACTTTCCTATTAACGACTCAAGTTGTCCTGCTTTATGGCAGAGCAGTGCTCCATTGTGTGTAAATACCACATTTTCTTTACCCATTCATCTGTTGATGAACACATATGCCTCTTCCAAGATTTAGCTATTATAAATTGTGCTGCTATAAACATGGGTTTGCATGGGTCACTGTGACGTGATGTCTTTAACTCTTTTGGGAAGATCCCTAGAAGGAGAATAGCTGATTTGAATGGAATTTCTAGTTTTAATTTTTTGAGGACTCTCCACACTGCTTTCTACAGTGGTTGTACTAGTTTATATTCCCACCAACAATGTAGAAGGCTCCTTTCCCCCTGAAGCCTCACCAGCATTTGTTATTATTTGATTCCTTGAGTATCTGGGGTAAGATGGAATCTCAGCATTGTTTTAATTGGCCTTTCTCTAATGGCCAGCGATGTTGAACATTTCCTCATGTACTTATCAGACATTTGTACTTCTGTGGAGTGTCTATTTTTTGATGGAGTCATTTGCTTTAGAGGGTCTCATTTTCTGAGCTCTTTATATATTCTAGATATTAGCCTCTGTCTGAAGATAGCTGGCAAATATTTCTTCCATGCTGTAGATTTTCTTTTCACTCTGTTGGTTGTTTCTTTTGTTGTACAAAGCCCATGAATTTGATAGAATCCCATTTGCTGATTCTCAGTGATATTCCCTATGCAGTCGGAATTCTGTTCCAAAGGCCTTGCCTACTCCTGTGACTTCAAGAGTTTCACCCTATTGTATTTTCCTGTAGTTTAAGTGTTTCTGTTTTAACATTTATTTCTTCAGTCCATTTTTATTTTAGGTTAGTGCATGGTGAGAGATATGGGTCTACATTCAGTCTTCTGCATGTGGACAGCCAGTTTCTCCAACACCAGCTATTAAAGAGGTTCTCTGTTCTCTGGTGTATGTTTATGGTCCCTTTGTCAAAGATCAGGTTAGTTGAATGTGCCTGGGGTTATTCCTGCATCCTCTGTTCCATTCCATTGATCCACATGTCTGTTTTTGTGCCAATGCCATGCTGTTTGTATTCCCATAGCCTTGTAACATAACTTCAAGTTCAGGATTGGGATGCCTCAGGTTTTGGTCTTGTTACCCAGGGTTGCTTTTGCTACTCTGAGTCTCTTCTAGTTCCATATGAATTTTTGCATCATGAAGTGTCTTTACCCCACTTCCTCTGAGAAAAGACTGTCTCTGGTTCCTTTCACAAGACCTACATCCCCTCCCTCCTGGTTATGAAAACACCACCGATTCAGCATGACTGGGCCAAAAGGCACAAGGGCAACCTGTGAAACCCAGCAAATTTACCCCATGAGAGGGAGCTGGGCTTGGTGCTTTCCCAGCAGAAGGAAGCCACTGAATGAGCCAGCTCAGGGCTTCCTGGAATCCACCTTTGTCCAGCCAGCTGACACAGGTCACAGTGACTCACGGGACTGAATGTCCAGGTGTGCTGTTCGGCAGTGGGTGTGGTGCACGTCACAGGTGAGCACAAACAAAGGAATGAGAAAAGCTTCCCATTTCTGTTGCTGTCATTGTGTTGTTGGGAGGAGCCTGAAGCTGAGCAGGTGCTTCCTGCTAGTGTTCCTGAGGCTTTGCATCTCCAGCCAGACTAATGTCCTCATCCATGAGGAATCAACTTCCTCTAACCCTGTGGTTCTTAATCCCTTTTCCACAGCTTTTAAAATCACTCAGATGCCAAGATCCCCCTGGAGAGATCTGACTGTGAGTGTGGGTCCTGAGCTATTTTTATTAAGACAGCTGAGTGCAACTATTGAGTAACTGGAGCTGAAAACCAGCACCTGAAGAACAGTCAGGCTCCCTCCCGAGCCGCATGCGGTGAAGCTGGCCCAGTGCAGCAGCTGTCACCTGTGCGCAGTAGGTGACCCCTCCTCTGCAGCAGCTTAAGGAGGACAGTGACAGCTCCCCTCCCTCTTTCCTTATGCACCCCATTCCCTCCCTGGACCACCCCAGTGTAAAGAGAATGTTCACTGCAGTTTCTCTGCCTTTGTGCAGAGGAGAACACAAATTAAAGTCAAGCAAATTTATGATTTTTCCCAGATTTGAAAAGGAAACTCTTTGCAGAATCCCTTTAAGAAGCCATTTTCCCCAGTGGGTCACACTTGCTCCAGTCCTCTTCCATTTGATGTTTTGTTGCCCCTACCAACCTCTTGGGAACCCCATGCCAACCAGCACAGAGAGATTCTGCTCTGTTTTCCCAGCCCCGCATCAACTGAACAGGCTGGAGTAGAACCAAGAGCTAGGGGGACAATGGTGACACCTCACCACAGAGAACATCAGACCAGTGGGGCGAGAATGCTAGAGGCCTTCTTCGTGCATGCTCGCCAGTGTGAGCAGGCTGCTTATTCCTTACCCACAGCCTGTTAGAGGAATATCCACACCACTCCCCAAGACAGGTGTTTGACTTTAAAAGTTGTCCAGTCTTACCCCACAGCAAGAGAGGAAATATTCCTCAGATTACTAAAATGCTTCTCACTTCCCTGTGTGTTACAAACTCAGTATTCAACAAAGCAGCCTCTGTTTCTTTCCCACCCCACTTCAGGTCTTCTGGGATAACCAGGGATCATTGTCATACTCTCTTTGTGTCTCAGGAGGTGTTGAAGCTGGATTCTTCCAGTTAGGATCCAATTAAATGATTGTGTTGTCCTTAGGAAGATGAGAAAATGTAAACAGAGGAAGTTCAAACCTTCAAAACAGAGCAAATAAAATTTTTCCCCTTGAAAGAGTTTATCTCCACAGCAGAGAGGAATCCCCATAGCATCTGTGAGCCTGTACTCATGTGAGACACAGATAGGGCTTCAAAGAGGAGAGGAGGGATGTAGATTTCCACTCCCACAACTTTCCACCTCCAGAAAAACATTCCAAAATCTTTCAGATAAAAACTGGAATACATATGTGGCTTGTCGATACATAAAGTGCCCTGAAGGACTCATAACCTGATTTAAAGATGTCTATCACTGAGGTTGAGCAACTATTAATGAGTAAATATTCAATGGTGTGATACTGTTCAAGGTACTCAGAGATCTGAACATTAGAAAGAGGAAACAGAGGACTTTAATCTTACAAGCAAATTATCTTAGTCCATTTTGAACTGCTATAAACCAATGCACAGGGCGGCTAGCTTCTAATGAGCAGAAATATATTCGACTGGTCCTTCTGGAAGCTGGAAACTCTAGGTCAGGGGTTAACATCTGGCCAGGGTCTTCTTATTGCATCATCCCATACCCCATGGTGGAAGAAAAAACAGAAGGCAAGAGAAAGAAAGCAAGGGGTGGTAGAACTCATCCCCTTGCAAGGAACGCACTCCCACAGTCAACCCATCATGAGCAAAGCCCTCTGTGGGCTGCTGACCTCCCCGCGTTGCTGCACGGTGATCAAGTTTCCAACACACAAACTGTGGGGCACACATTCAGACCATAACACAAGGGAACTACAAAAGATAAGACAATGGTTAACAAAATGACAGTGAAGGGTCCTTTCCTATCAATCATATGGAGAATGTAAATGGATTAAATTTTCCAAGCAAAAACAGAGAGTGGCTGAGGAGCCACACATGCAAGGTTCAATTGTTTGCTGCCTGTGAGAGATTCCCAAGGCTGACGGTGGAGGGATGGAAAAAGTTATTCCGTGCAAATAGTAACTGAGAAAGAATAGAGGCGGCTATCCTTCCATGGATTTTAA
Organism: Heterocephalus glaber; assembly: GCF_000247695.1. Next base: position 71,265 of record NW_004625012.1, read on the forward strand.
GTAAAAACAAGAAGCGTAGAAGGTAACTGTGTAATGATAAAGGGGTTAATTCCTCAAGAGGATGTAACAATTGTAAATATATAAAGCAAATTTTAGCAGAACAGAAAGGAGAGAGACATAGCAGTTCCATAACTTTGGGAGGACTCAGTGCTCCACTTTCAATATTGCATAGACAATTCAGATAAAAAACCCCAATAAAAAACAAATAAGATCAGCAGTATAGTCCAGCTAGACCTAACAGACACATATAGACCATCTCATTCAGCAGCAGAAGCTGCACTTTCTTCTTAATACCTGAAGATAGGCCATGTGTGGGGTCATGAAGAGTCTCAATGAATTCAATATTGAAAGCATATTATCTATGTTTTTCCAACTGTGATGTTATGAAACTGGAAATCATAGCAGGAACAAAGTAAATCTTGACACATATGTGGAAATTAAACAATACATTCTGGAATAACCAGTAGTTCAAAGAAACAATCCAAAAATATCTAAGACAAATGAAAATGGAAACAACATATCAAAACTTAGGGAATGAGGCAGAAGAAATAATAGGAACGAAGTTTATAGCATTAAGGAACAAGTCCCAAATAAGCAACCTTACTTTAAACTTAAAAAAAACTAGACAAAATTAAACTAAGCCCAAAATCAGCAGGAGAAAAGTAACAAAGAATAAACCAGAAATAGATGAAATAGAGTGTACAGAAATGGTAGGAAAGACCAACAGAAATAAGAATTCATTCTTTGAAAATATGAACAAAACTGACAAAAGTTTCACTAGACTAACCAATGGAAAAATGGAAGACTCAAATAAATAAAATCAGAAATGAGACAAGAGACATTACCATTGGTGTCTTCAAAACCCAAAGGATCATATGAAACTAATATGAATAATTACACTCCAAAAAAGTGGATAACCTAGAAAAAATGGATAAATTCCTAGATTCATACCATGCGATCAGACTGGAAGATCAAGAAATAGAAAATCTGAATATACCAGTAGGGACTTAGTGAGTGATACAAAGCAGTCTCCCGACAAAGAAAACCTAAGAGCAGATAGTTTCATAGGTGAATTCTACCAAACATTTACAGAAGAATTATAGTCACTCTTTCTCAAATTCTCAAAAAATGAAAAAAGGGAATGCTTCCAAACTCATTTAAGAAGCCAACATTACCCTGCAACCAAAGTCAGCTAAAGACAACATTAGAAAAGAAAATTATAGGCCAGAATCCCTGATCAATGTGAATGCACAACACCTCATTACAATTTAAGCAAATGAACCTGACAGCATGCAGAACTCATCAGCCACCATGATCAAGAGGTATTTATTAATTTCTCAGATGCAACAATAGTTCAACATATATAAATTAATCAATGTAATATTCCACACAAGCAGAATGAAGCATAAAAATCTTAGGACCATTCAATAGATGCAGAAAAATCAATTGACAGAATTCAACATCCTTTCTCCATAAAAACATTTCACCAAATGAAGTAGAGGAGGTAGATACCTCAACATAACAACAATCACACAGCTAATATCATGTTCAACAGTGAAAAGCTGAACATTTTTATCCGGAGAAGAGAAACCAGACAAGAATGCTCACTCTCACCCTTCTAGTCAGTGTAGCTCTGGAAGTCCTAGCCAGGACGATCAGATAATGAAAAGAAATATAAGTCATATAAATCACAAAGGGAAATGTAAAATATTTTCTGTTTGCAAATGGCATGATTTAATATATAGGAAATCCTAAGAACTATAGCCAAAAGCCAATGTGTGAATTTAGTAAAGCTAGTTGTAAGATGTACGATCAACACAGAGAAGGTCAGTTGCATTTAAAAATTATCCTAAAAGCACATTAAGAAAATAATTACATTAAATTAGCCATGACATTTAAAAATATACTTAGAAATCAATTTAGACAAGTGAATAAAAAGGTATAGAATGATTAAATATTGATGAAAAAACTTATGAGACAAGTAAATGGAAAGATACCCAGTGTGTGCAGATTAGAATACCATATTGTTAAAATCGCCATAGAATTCAATATGATATACAGATTCAATATAATCTCTACAAAGTCCCATAAGATTTCCACAGAAATAGGAAGTCAATCCTCAAATTCATATGAAAACAATCCAAATCTTAAATAGCTGAAGCAATGAAAGAAGAATAAAGCTGAAATTATTACACTATCAATGCCAAAGCATGTTAAAAGGCTACAGTAATGAAAACATAGGGTATTGGCACAAAAACAGACACACAGATCAACATAAAAGACTGGAAAGCCCAGAAATAAATCCATACATATCTGTTCACTAATCTCTAGTAAATGTGCTAAGAACACACAACAGGGAAAGGAGAGTCTCTTTAATGAATTGCACTAGAAAATCACATGTACAGAGGGATTCTATACTTGTCTTTCATTAGACATCAATAGTCAACACAAAACATGACTGAAATGTCAGAGCTGAAAGCACAAAGCTAAAGAACGGGGAAAGTTCCTTAGTGTTAGTCCTGGCAATGATCCTTTAGCTATGACACCAAAGGCACAGGAAACAAAAGGAAAAATAAGTCAAACTGTGCAGGAAATAAAGAATGACAGGAAAAAACAACTTGTAGAATGAGGCAAACATTTGCAAGCCACATATCTGATAGAGTATGTAAGCAATTCACACAAGTCAACATCAAAACAAAACTGAATAAGCAAACTTTAAAAACAGGCAAAGGGGATTTTTCCAAAGAGCGTATACAGATATCCAGCAGGTATATAAAAATAAGATGTGCAGGGCCAGGGATGTAGCAGTGGCACTGTGCCTTCCTGGCAAGTGCAAGGTCCTGAGTTCGATCCCTGTTGCCAGAAAAAGAAAAAAAAAGATGTTCAACACTACTAATTATCAAAGAAATGCAAATCAAAACCCCAGTGAGTATGTGTGTTCCACTGTAATATGGTATCTTCAACTGTTTCAGGGAGATAGCTAGAAGGGGAACGGCTGGGTTGTCTACAGCAGCACAATTCATAAGGACTAAATATTGCAAGAGGGGCTGGGGTTGTAGAGCAGTGGTTCCACCACCTGACTCACAAGCACAAGGTCCCGAGTTCGATCCCTGGTACAAAAAAAAATATTGCAAGAGGCCTATATGTTTATCAACACATGAATGGATAAAGAAAATGTGGTTGTACACATTGGAGTACTACTCTGCCATCAAGAAGGACTAAATTGAGTCCTTTGTAGGAAAATGGATGCCCCTTCAGAATATGATGTTGAGTAAAATAAGGCAGGCACACAAGCTTAAATATTGTGTAGTTTTACTTATATGAAAACCCTGAAATATAAAGAATGAAAATACAGCATAGATAATAGGAAATAGGAAGATAGATATTTTCCAAAAAGGAAGGAGACCAAGAAAATGAGGGAGAACAGAGGGAGAGAAAGGGGATGGAAAAAGAATTAAGATGTGTTATGTATGTGTACTAACTCCCCATTGAGTGTAATCATTATGTACTGTAAACATGGACTAGTGAAAAACTCCCTGAAAACACAGTGAGATATCATTTCTCTCCTGTTTGAATGTCTAGCGGTGTGCATGTGTGTGTGTGTGCGTGTGTGTGTGTGTGCTGGCGAAGATGTAGACAGAAAGGAACTGTGCTGTACTGTTGGAGGGAATGTTCACTGTTGTCACCAGGAAAACCGCATGGTGATCACCCCAAAACTAAAAACAGAGTTACCACACAGTCTAGCAATCCTACTTCTGGTATTTGCCAAAGGAAGGGAAATCAGTGTCTCACAGGGTCACCTGCACCTCTGTGCTCGCAGCAGCATCATTGGCAATGGTCAGAGAGGGGAACAAGTCGAATGTCTCACTCCCATTGTCCTTGGAGGAAGCACTCAGCCCTGCCTCTCCTCAGCTGCTCCCCCACCCTTGGTGGAATCTGCAAAGGCAGAAGGGGCAGAGCTCCCACCAGGAAGCACCCTGGTTTGGCAGCACAGGGTGGATCTGAGAGCTGTGAACACTGCAGCTCCTCTGGAGGAGGCTGGTGACTGGAGGCACTGAGACGGGGCATTATCCAGATGCCAGCAAGCAGCTCCCCCCACACACGGAGAGGGACAGCCAGAGCAGGGTGAGATGAAAGACACAACAGTGCAGTCAAAGAGAAAACCAAGGACCAAATGCAATCAGTGCAAAGAGGAGACAGAGAAGGAGGAAAAAGTCAAAGGGGTATTAGCATATGGAATGTGGACCCCATAGTCAAGTCATCATATTTTTCTGAAGAATCCAGAGATCTAGATTTTTATGCAAAATCTTTAGTCCTCTGAATGTCAGCAATTAATAACAAAATAGGTTACCCGTAAGCTTCTAATTAATCTCTGGTATAGATGCAGGAATGTGGTTAACTCCCTTGGGAACTGTGAAGCCTGAGACCTGAAATCACATCAGAATTCCATGATCTCCATCCCCTTTCTAGGAAAATGAGGAAATGGAAGGCCCAGCTTGGTTCAACAGCTAGCCTAAATTCACATGGCAATCTTGTCAAAAAATTGGGACTCGAAAACAGTTCTCCAGATTCCTTACAGAGCTTTGTATGTACAATATAAATTATCCTCTGCTGCATAACAAACCAGCCCAAAGCTTAACGACAGAAAACAGTAAACATAGGTTATCTCATGCACTCTGTGGGTCGTGGACACCAGGAATGGCCTGGCTGGGTGCTCCTGCCATGAAGATGGAGTCCAGTCATGGACCAGAGCTGCAGTTCCTCCTGGAGACTGCAGAGAGGGAGCGCCTGTACACTTATTCATGTGGTTGTTGCAGCAGTGTCCCTTGTGGGATGCTAGACTGAGGGTCTCAGTTGTTCACTGGCTAAAGGCTAGCAGCCTCCCAAAGTGCCCTTTCATGTGGGCCTCTCCCCAGAGAGCTCAAAGCATGGTAAAGAGCTTTCCTCGGGCAACTGAGTCAGCGAACAAGCAAAGTGAACCCATAGTCTTTTTATTACCTAACCTCAGAAATAACATCCCATCCCTTCTGCCCAATTCTAATCATTAGGTAAGAATCAGTGTGGCCAGCTCACGATCCAAAGAAGCAGCTCACACAAAAGCATGCACACCAAAAGATGTGGCCTCCAGGACCATGCTAGAGACTGCTTGGCCCCCCATTGTCTCATAAGCACGTGCCAGGAATCTGCAAGCTACAGCCCCTGGCTAAATCAAGCTGCTACCTGTTTTTGTAAATAAAGCTTTATTGAAACTAAGTCTTGGCCATTTGTTCATATATTGTTTATGGCTGCATTTTGCACCATATCTGCAGAGTTGAGTAGCTGCAACAGAAATCACATGGCCAGAGAACCCTAAGTGTATTTACTGTCTAACTCTTTATAAGAAAGAGGTTGCTGGTTACTGGTAGGTACAATCATAAATCCCCTTTTCGATTGAGTTTCTCTTGGTGCCTCAGTGGAGCACAGTTTCATAAGTCGGTTAGCTAGGAATTCTCACAACAGGGTGAGCTCTGAGTCCAGTCTAGTAGTCAACATGTGGACTCAGTGCCCCGAATCCACCTCATTCATTTTCCTTCACATATGGTCGTTCACCTTCTTGGAAACTTTTGGTAAAAAGATGGACAAACAACATAATTCTAATTCTAATGATCTCAAGCAAAGGATTGGATATTTAGCACAATAACCTGTAAGACAGATGAGCCCAGGTTCCAGATTCAAATAACAAAAAGTTCTTTCACCTCTCTTGGCCTCAGTTTCCTTACTTTTAAAATACTGATTTATACTACTAACTTTATGCCCTCTGTTGTCAGAAAAATACATTAAGCTTCAACTACAGGGGTGGGTATGATAGTAGCTACATCGATGCCCTCCATCCTACAGAAGACATTTAATAGTTCCATACTGCCTACCGAGGCAGAGCCAGTAGCTTCACTTCCATCATCAGTTCTGATTAAATGACAGCGGCAGAAGTCATTAAAATCCACACCTCAAGGCCCATTTCTTGCCCTTGGACATATCATTTCCCCTGCCCTAGTTCCCAGGCCATTGCTATGTTGACCTCGTGATAGTTTTGTAAGAGCCACCTGTACCTCGCAACTCTTGGGCAAGCACACTGCCAGAAAGAAGGCTACATAAACAAGTTGCAAGTGCTGCTGTAAGGTGAGTTTTCCCTGGGCTGGCTGTGAAATGCACTCAAAGGGTCTGATTAGAGTGTAGCAGTGTAAATGGAAAGATGTCACTGTGCACTTCACTCTGCTTGGAATGACTCCATCGCTGCCGGAAGTCCTTAGTGTGACCTCATCTGAATTTTTATTAGACCTCTCTTGCTCTTGATTTTACCTTGAGGAGTCTGGAGAGGCCACCCCCTGGCTGAGTTGAGTGTGATTTTGGAGACTGTGAGAAAGGTATGTGGCACACACAACATGCCAAGACTTCACATTCCTGAACTTGTCTGAGCCAACTAAGAGGTGACATAACCCGAGCCTTGTGTCTCGCCAGATCTCATCACTTTAATTCTATGAATGGTACCACCATCTGCCCTGTCCCAGGGCAGAGCCCAGCAGTCTTCATAGCCTGCTTCCTCTCAATCCTAATCCTTTGCTCGTGACATGACCAACCATTATGTCAACTTTACACTTCAGTGCGTAGATGTCTGAGCCTCTCAAGCCATTCTGCTTTTATCCTACTGGCCCTGGAACTGCGCAGCCTTTCATTCAATGCTCCAGTGCCTCACTCTTCCTCATCATGACTGTTCTGAGTGTCCTAGAAGGAAAATACTTCCCATAATTCAGAGTGAAGAGAGAGTACTTGGATATTTACTTTCATGTTAACATAAGAAAACAAATGCAAAAAAGATACCATGTATAAAACTTGTGGTAAATATTCACAATAGCACGTGACATTCACCATGGAATTGGGCAGAAGTTCCAACCGTGATGCAAATTAAGCCCCATCAAACTACAGAGGAGGAATCTCCTACTCTCAACCAGGGTGACCCAGATCCTGGGGACTGGGTGCTTAGACTGGACTCTGTAGATTATGCAAACCATTGTAAAAGAATAATTAACTGGGGGGGGGGCAGTGGTTTAGCTGCTGCCTGCTGCACAAGCACAAGGACCCGAGTTCGATCCCTGTTACCAAAAAAAAAAAAAAAGCACAATGTAAGAATAATTAACTGGAGGCAGTGAGTGATTGCATTTGAGCAATTAGGAAAAGAGAAGAGTCAAAAAGAATCTAATTTTTCCAGCACCATTTATTAAAGAAGCTGTCTTTCCTCCAGTGAGGGTGTTTGGCCCCTTTCTCGAAGATGAGGTGGCTGAGTGTGTTTGGAGTTGTTTCTGCATCTTCTAATCTGTTCCATGGATACTGGGGTCTGTTTTGTTCCCAGTACCATCTGTTTTTATCACAGTAGCTCTGTAGTATAGTTTCAAGTCAAGGACTGTGATGTCCCCTGCCTTGCCTTTGTTGACCAGAGTTGTTTTGCTATTCTAGGTCTCTTCTGGTTCTAAATGAATTTTAGGAATGATTTCTCTAGTTCTGTGAGGTATGCTATTAGTATTTTCATTGGGATGGCATTAAATCTGTACAACAATTTTGGAAGTATATTCGCTTTTACTATATTGGTTCTTCTTACCTAAGACCAAGGGATATCTTTCCATTTTCTGATATTCTCTTCAATTTCCTTTTTCAGAATACTGTAGTTTTCAATGTAAAGATCTTTTACTTCCTTTGCTAGATTGATTCCTAAGTATTTCTTTCCTTTTTAAAAACAATGCTATTGTGAAAGGTGTGGTTTCCCCTGTTTCTCTGTCAGTAAGATGGTTATTTGTGTACAGGAAAGCTACTGATTTTGGGGTGTTGACCTTGTATCCAGCTATGCTACTGAATTTGGTTATTAAACCCGGAAGTCTTTTGGTGGAGTTCTTGGGGTCTTTTCTATAGAGTATCATGTCACCTGCAAATAATGACAATTTAACTTCTTCCTTTCTTATCTTTATTCCTTTCATTTCTTTCTCTTGTCTAATTGCTCTGGATAATGCTTCCAGAACTATGTTGAATAGGAGTGGTGACAGTGGGCATCCTTGTTTTGTCCCTGATCTTAGAGTGCAAGCTTTCTCTTTTTGACCATTTAGTATGATGTTGGCTGTTGATTTGTGATAGAAGGATTTTATCAGATTGAGATAAAGACCACCTATACCAAGTTTCTGTAGGGTTTGTACCACAAATGGTGTTGGGGTTTGTACCACAAATGGTGTTGGACTTTGTAAATGTTTTCCGCATGCTAAAGGCTAAAACTAGACCCATATCCCTCACCATGCACTAAACTAAAATTAAACTGGATGAAACTAAATATTAAAACAGAAACACGAAGTCTGCTGGAAGATAGAATAGGTAGAACTCTTGCAGACATAGGTGTATGCCAGAGCCCACAATATTGATTATGCATAAGCATGCCATGAGCAGTGCAGAGTTAACTCCCTCAGTTGGCTTCCTTTAAGAAGCGAGTCTGACTGAAGCTTCGTGACTCACAGAAGCGCCTCATGAGCACTGCAGTAGCGCGCAGGTCAACATGACCTCCCTGCCAACGGCCACGGCCCAGGCCAGAGTTATGGTCTATGAAGCTGTGGAGCTGATACGAGGTAACATCCATAGCTGAGGTGGGAGTAAATCACACCCAAATTCCATTCCCACAATTAGCGCCTTCATAGCTTGAAGGACAATGCTATATTTTGCCTATCTTACTTCTAATTTGAAAATGTGTTGACTTCTCTTTAAAGCCTTGCCTGCATTAGTTTCCATGGTAATTTCACGCACTGCACATCTATACATGGACCTTTACCCTGATTGATGAATAATAAAATTAGGTGGGAGAGAAAGGCCAGTGCCTTTTGCCAAAGGAGCATTGGCTGACCCAGTTCACACTTTCTCTTTAACTCTGTCTTAAGTTTTTCTTCAACCTTGAATCACACATTGGGCAGGTGGGGACTAGAGACTTACTGTGGGAGTCTCTGGCAGGTGTAGGCAAAGACTTTATGAACAAAACTCTGATTGTACAGGAAATATTACAAAGAATCAACAACTGGGATCTCATCTTATTAAAAAGCTTTTGCACAGCAAAAGAAATCACTAACAGAGTAAAGAGACAACCAAGAGGGAAAAAAAATTTCCAGCTGTTCCTCAGAAAAAAGACTGATATTTAGAATATATAAAGAAATGAAAATTTCTAACCCTCCCCCAAATTTAAAAACCCAAAATAAAAATGGGCACCTGAGGTGAATATACACTTCTCAGATTAAGAAGTACAAACAGCAAACAAATACACGAAAAAAAAAGTTGAGCATCACTGGTCATTTGAGAGATGCAAATTAAAACAACTCTGAGGTTCCATCTCACTCCAGAAAGAATGGCTATCATCAAGAAATCAACTAATAATAAATGCTCCCACTGCTGGTGGGAGTGCAGACTGGTGCAACCATTGTGGAATCTGTGTGGAGATTCCTCAAAGAACTAGGAATAGAGGTTCCGTTTGACCCAGCTGTCCCACTTCTTGGTATCTTCCTAAAAAAATTAAAAGCATCATAACACAGTAATATACGCACATCTATGTTTACAGAGGCACAGTTTGTAATAGCTAAATCTTGGAAACAACCCAAATGCCATCAACCAATGAATTGATAAAGAAGATGTGGTTTTTTTATACAATAGAGTACTACTCAGCCATAAAAAAGGATAAATTTGAGACATTTATAGCTGAATGGTTTCACCTAGAGGCCATACTCTAAAGTGAAATAAATCAGACAAATGTGTGTAAATATGACATTTTTTTCTCTGGTGTGAAAAACTGAAAGTGTAAATAAGGACCAAAATGTGCAAATAAGTACTGTGAAATAGGAAGAAAATATTCAAATGAGAAGGAGCACAAGGGAGGGAGGAGAGGGAAGGAAAGGAAGGGAAAAATGAGAAAAGAAAGACAAAATGGAAACAAAGCTCTTGAAAATAAGAAAAGAGTAGAAGAGAGATGGGAAAAAATAAAAATCAAGATATATCATGTACGGGTGCATATTCATATGATGAATGTAATAATTATGTATATCTAAAACGTACCAATAAACCTAATTAATGATAAAAAAGAATCTAACTTTCAGCCTCTATCACCAAGCAATTTGGAAAGTGGAGGTGATAGTTACAAAAAGAGGAACGATTTGATTCCAAGCTGAGGTGACCACAACATGCTGGATGTTATCAAGGTGGCGGAAGTCATAACAATGCTCAAGAAGATGTAACTGTCATCCAGGAAAATTGGGAGAGAGTGATCCAGACTAGAGAGAGAGGTGGTAGCATCTTCACAGAGGCAGTTAAGGGCTCTGTTAAACAAGAGGGGCAAGCGGGAGAACTTCTCACCGAACTTAGAGCATGAGGTCTGTTACCTCCTCCGAGCTCTGGCCTCGTCTGTAAAATGCAGGACGTTCTCTCCACTTTATTATATGATTCAAATAAGATGTATGCGTGCAAATTGTTTAGCAGTGCCCGGCATAGAAAATATGGTGAGGAGGAAGAGGAAGAAGAGGAGAAAGGGAGTAAAACCTTTATCGTCCTCATTTTTATGATAATGCTAAATTCTTGAAGTTGATCCCTTTAGGAACTTTGGGTAGAGAAAGAAAAGTTCATGATGAATCAAAAATCAGCAATCAGAAGAACAAGTTTCAGGAAATTAATAACGGATGAAAGGAGTGTGGTTGTGGTCTGGAAAGGAAAAGGGAGTCAAGGACAGGTTATTTCTAAATAAAGAGCTGGACTGATTGTGGAGCCCACGAAGGATCCAACTGGAGAGGGGTGAGAGGGAGATGGGCAGCAGTGCGTGCCTTAGAGACGTGGGTGCCGAGGTGCAGAGACGAGTGTCAGAAAGGAGAGTCCCTCTACAGTGGGAGCAAAGAAGCAGGTGGCAGGGAGACACTCGAGGAGGCATCTGAGATTCGGAGACTCGGCTGGGCAGCAGCTTGTCCCTGCTCCCATCTAATTCCGTGAAAACATGGCACCAGGGCCTCAGTGACAGCCAGGGAGCCCAGGCAGCCAGAGCAGGGCCTCCCTCCTGCCCTGTCCCAGCCTGGGTGTGCACCAGTGGCCTCAGGAGGATGTGCACTGCAGACCCAGCCAGTGGGGTTTGTTCCTTCTACTGCAGCGGGAGGGGCAGTGCGGGGCCCATGGGCTGCCAAGGTCATGGAGGCCCTGTACGCATATTTATTCCCAGAGAACTTCCCAGCCTCTCTCTTCCCTGGGTGGCCCTTGCCTGCCTTTTAACCTTGAGCACACAACACAGGCTGGCCACCAGGAGCCAGACAGAAAACACTGGCTCTTGGAGCCCTGTATGTGCTTCCTTCATCTCTTCCTGAGTGTTCGCTCTTTAACTTAGGCATTCTCTTACTTGAAAACAATACCAAGCAGTGCAAGTCCAAAAGAGAAGCTCCATGGATTCAGGGGATAATTTTTCCATCTTTCCTGGCAGGAGACAACTGATGTCCACCCAGAGTTCACCACTCAAGCCCCGGCCTGAGCATGGCGTGAACACCCTCTCTGTGGACCTGAGGCCTTCCTTTAGTGACTGGTGCCCTCTCTCCCTCCCAGCTCTCCACACGATGGGTGCTGCCCAGGGACTCCCCATGGAGACAGCGGTCCACGTGCCCTCTTCTTCCGAGGCCCCAGGAGGCCCCACTGCACCATGCCCTTCTCCCCAGTGTCCCTTGCCCCCCCCCCCCCCCAGGCAGCATCCAGTGGTCCTGATGCTCTCTTGAAGGGAAGCCAGGTTTGGTACAGAACATGGACATGGAACCACTGGGCCAAGTTATCCCCGCTCCCCAAAGTGAAGCGGTGCCTGTGTGTTTGCTGGTGTGCGAGTGGGAGGCAGAGGGAAGCTGTGAGCAGTGGCGGTAGGGAGACTGGGAGTCTGGCTGCAGTAGTGTCTGGGTCAGAACAGGAACAGCTGGAGCAAGGCAGGCTACGCCAGGTCTGGAGAACCTTGCACAGAAGGGCAAAGAGGAATTTAAGTATCAACTTCACAAATTCATTACTTTGCTCGTGAGAAAGACAGCCTCGAAACAGTAGTGCAGGACACCACCTCAGCTGAGCCTCGGGCCTTCTGGTGTGAGATCCCTGAGAAGCTCTTCCCTGCTGTCATCCAGCTGTTGTTGGATTGGGTTCTTAGTCATCCCGGGCAGAGATTCTCTTCCCTTCAGATTCTGTTGAGCTGCTCTGAGAGCCACAGGAGGGCAGAGTGGCTGGGAACCACGGTGTCCCTGGGTGTCAGCAGCCTGCCTCACAGTGCCCCCGAGATACTGATGGACATTTGCAGGTGGATTGCATAAATGTCCTTAAAGCACGAAGGGTTTTTGAAAAAGTAACCACCAGGCTCATCACCACAATGTTATGCATCTTTCCCAGGCCTTCTCTTCAGTCTTTATGGGAGGACCAGTTGGCCAGGCTGGAACATTGGGAGATTTAAGTGTTAGCCTGGTTTTCATGAATTCATGTCTCCTCCTTGTCTATCAAATGAAATGCAAAATTGTCTGAAATATGCACACTACCCTTGGGCCAGAGCCCCATGCTGGGCTCCCTACCTCTAGGCCCTGCTGCTGGACAGTGTGCTCCTCTCTCCACTGGCTGCTGCATCAGCTCTGACTCATCTCGAGTCCTCTGACTCACAGAGAGACAGGAGTCCTTGTGTTTAACATTCGTCCCTTTGCACACCGTCTCCTGCCTTTCTATCAATCCGCCTCCATACACTAGATGGAGCACAATATCAAAATATCTTCAAAATTCATCAGGATTTACAGGAAGCCAAAGGGCCCTCAATGTGTGTTCCTGCCTGCTAGCTGCAAAAATGCCAAGAAAATGTGCTGCCTGGGTTAGTCCACACCATATAGTGTGGTGGAGACAGACCACTCAGTTACCTGGTGCAGTGAAATCTGTTGCCCTGCCCACTTGCTATGAAGCGGCTGTATAGATTGGAGGTAAGGAGAAGACAGTATCTTCTCCCAGTCACAGCTCAGCTGTCCCTAGGAGATGAACATCCCGGGGCTGCAGGAAGCATAGCACACAGAGCAAAGTGCCAGCGATAGCTTCCAGAGTACTAAAATGTGAAGTAGGTTTCATTCCCAAAGAACATTTTGTGAAGAGTGGTGTTGCCTTAGAAAAGCCTCTTGTGAGAACACATTCAAAGCAAAGATTTGCTTTTGGGGGTGTTGGGTTTTTTTTCCAATGTGGAAAAACGAGTTCCCTGCAGTGCCGTGACAGTCTGCTGACGCTGCTCCTGCACCCTGTGCTAGGAGCTGGTTTAATTCACCACACCCAGCCCCAGCTCGAGTCTCTCCTGTACTCCCTAGAATGCGGAGAGGCTGCAAAGGCAACGCCCGCAGCACCTCACACTCACCCCCTCCTCCATTAAAATATCTCTGTCTTCAATTCTGAACTGAAGATAAAATTTTAGCTATATTTTTAAGAGATGAAAATATCGACAGCTCCAAGGTCTTCTTAAATATGCAGAGCTAAATCCCTGTTGAGTTCTTCACCATGACTCACTGTTTAGGCACAACCCAGCAGCCCTGGGCTTGAACCCTTACCATGACACTTAATTAGCATCTATCCTATACATGCTTGTTTTTCAGGTCTGTCTGTCTGTCTTTCTGTCTTTCTTTCTTTCTTTTTTGTGTGAACATTTTGAACATTGAACATTGAACATTGAACCTTCTGCATGCTAGGCAAGCGCTCTATCACTAGGCCACATTTCCAGTCCCCCCTGCCTATCTGCCCAAACCCACCTGGAGCTTCTCAAGAAAAGAAACCAAGACTCCCTGGTTTCTTAACTTACCCGATCAGTCCCCAACCCACACTGAGCACATGAGCTGGTTTCCACGCTACCGGAGGTGTTCTCTTTGCTTGCTGAATCCACTGGGCACCCCAGTACCCTGAATACACACCCAGAACCTCAGTGGATCTGTTATGATGGCACTGACACAATGCAGCAGCCAGGCAGCATCATGGTGACTTTAGTTCCCAGTTAAGTAGTCAATCAACAAATAGAACCCACTGATTAGACTCCTTAACATTTAAGTCTAGTCATTTCAAAAATGCAATCTGTACTTTTGAATTTCACCTGAATCCTGGACTCTCTTGAAAGCTCATGAGTCAAGAACTTGATCATGAGGTCCAGCATTGCCTCCCAAAGCCCTGTAGGGTGTAGAAAGTGTCCTCCATGAGGACGCCAGTCCAGGAAATGTGTCATCACAGCGTGCTTTTTCCCTGATGAAGTTTAAAAAAACCAAACATCCTCATTCTTAAGTTTGGGTAGCTTTCAGAGAGTCACAGAATACCTGTGTTTTACTCTAGCTGAGGCGCCTCACGTCAGGCAAGGACCCCAGGCAAGGGCTTCTCAATGCAGCCATTCCTTGCTTAATGAAGACCAACTTCTGTTCCTGCGACTAGGTCTCCAGATAAATTGGTCACTACATACAGAATTGTATACGACATGTACAATATTACGAGCAAAGAAATGGCCAAGACAAACTCCAACTTGATGACTCTGCTTTCACTTGCATAATTCTTACATACAGTATTGTAATGTATTACAGAACATGAAAGTACAGTACTGTACCGTACTGTACAGTGCAATCAGCAAAAATTACAGTACTGTATAAACAAGGTGCACTACACAAAAACGACATTGAGGCTCTACAAAGCAGACATACAGAACTGCCCAAAACAGACAGGTCATAATTCTGAACAGTCACTAAATGGATAGGTCGTTAAATGAGGAATGTCTGTTTAACCTATTGTCCCTTTTTCCTCCCTAGCCAATAGCCACTCCTGGTCCCTCCTTCTGACTGCATCCAGTTCCTGACTGGTTTGGTTCCCAGGAGGGTCTCAGATGCTCCCAGGCTTTTAGGAAGAGACAGAAAGGTTAAAGCCCGAGAGTGGGGACAAGCCAGCCCACAGCAGCTCCCCGTACATCCTCAACCAGACCTGAGCCGGACACGGACCAGCTCCTCCTCCCCTGTGCTGGAGGACATGACACGGAGGAGCCTCACGCTCCGGTGCAGCCAACTGCTGGTCAGGGGCGTGCCCGCTGTGGAGAGGCACGGGTGACACAGCAGGAAGCCGTGTTGTCATCACTGTGATATTACAGGAATCGCACCAAGGCTCAGAGCTTATAAGGCTGTGCCAGCACCCTGTTCGGTGCAGGCTCACTGGGACGCCAAGCTGTCAGCCATGAGGATCCATTATCTCCTGTTTGCGCTGCTCTTCCTGTTCTTGATGCCTGCTCCAGGTGAGACGGTTGGGCAGTAAGAGACAGAGGGACAGAAGCCAGGGTTATCAGTCGGTCCCTGTCCTTCCTTCAGGGAGCTTTAGAGGAAATACAGTGAGGCGTGAGACCTCCCTCCAAGGGCATCTCCGTGTCAGGCTCGGGTCTGGCTGTGGATGCAGATGGGGCTGGCGTGGGCGCGCAGGAGACCTGCCATCGCTTCATTAACTTTTCTTCCTGACAAGAATCACCAGGAACCCTCAAGCAGATGTCTTGGTCTTTTTTGTTCTATTCTAAATAACTCACAAAAGCTGTCTCTTGCCTGATCTTTTCATAGGACAACTATTAGAAAAACATGAACAAAAATGATATGAAATTTTAATTCCAACAGGAAAGACTGATTTATCCTGAGAACAGATGCATGGGTCCATTTTACTATGTTTAGTGGTTAGCGCTGGCGTGGCAGGACCACTTGAGAGGCCCAAGGACCTCCGTGGCCTGGGTCCCTTGAGCTCCCACGGAAGGTCGCTTCCGAGGTCCCGAGGGGGCTGACAGCTGAGATGCACCCACTGAGACCTGGTCTAGCAGTCGCTTACCTGTACCTTGACTGTTCTCTTGATTTTTACTGGAAAACGAAAACTATAGATAAAAAATGTAAAAGAAACACCGTACATGAGTTATGTGAGGAACTCCAAAGGCCCTGTACTGATTCCAAACTGTTCTCATGTGTTTTCCCCACAGGTGAAGGAGGGCTCATAAACACAGTGCAGAGATACTTCTGCAGGGTGAGAGGCGGCCGCTGTGCTGCCCTCACCTGCCTTCCCCGGGAGACCCAGATAGGCCACTGCTCTGTCAGGGGCCGGAAATGCTGCCGAAGGAGAAAATAGAAGATCCAGAAACATCATGAACATGGACAGTGGGGAGATGCTTTCTTAACATATATAAAGATAAAAGTGAATTAAATATTTTTTTCAAAAAATTAAAAATTTGATTTAAAAAATACTCCCGGCCCTTGTGGTAGTTGTTACCGAATAGATTCCACCAACGACTCCCCTTTCATTCAGACGAAGCAGAATCGCTCCGGGAATCTGCAAAGGTGCCTATCATTATTTTCCATGCATTATCAGGATCGATCTCATCTTTGTAACTTCCGCCCCAGCCCCTTTGTCCTGAAACACTCCTCTGCTTCCTATCACTGTGCCTTCGCACTTTCCAGGCCTTCTACTGAGGACTTCAGCTCTTCAGATCTATCTCGACAACTTCAGTGCAGCCCTCAGGGCCTCCCACATCCTTCTGAACCCTTCGCTCCTCAGAGAAATGGATCCTGACTCTGCCTGAAACACTCCCGTTGTGAGTCCGTCTCCTGCGCGTCCTCTGCTGGTCTCACAGCTGATGTATACTTGACCCTCCCATGTTGTCTCTGACGTTTAACCTACCCCAGCCTGGGCTGTCTCATAGTCTCCCTCCGTCTTGAAGACACAGCTGGTTTTCCAGTACAAGCAGTCTTCCCTCTGACGTGGTTCGCACTTGAGTCCTCCGCTCCAGATCTTGCTTGGTTTCTGCACATTGTCAGTCCCCACATCTGGCTGCAAGAGGCTCAGGACCAAGGACCTTGTCCTGTCTCTTGTGGGCCACTCGGGACAGCACCCGAGCAGGAGAGCTGCTCAGCAGGTGCTTGTTGGATGGAGGAGCACTCGAGCCATCTGCTTGTTCACCGTTCAGCTAGGTGGGGGTCTGTGCTCTCTGACACCAGCATCCGGACAAAGGGCCAAGGGTGGAAGGCAGTGCAACTGAGCTCACAGGAAGAGGAGAGCAAGGAACCTCAAATAAGAGCTGAACCTCATCTTCCACCACAAGGATTTACTGCTGTGGGAGTTGCGCTCTGACGGGGCTTAGGGATGGAACCTGATGCAAGATGTGAAATGGTTGTTTTCACACATCAGGCACTGGAGCCAGACCGGGGCTGCAGAAGGGAAGGAAAAGCAGCGAGGCTCATGACTGCCCCTGCCCACAGCCAAGGCACAGGGAGCAGAATTCGCACAAGCAGCAATGCCACAGTGCAGAAGGGACAGAAACCAGACGGCAGGCAGGGGACACCCAGGTTTCCAGGGCAGAATTCCTGGGGTAGGGGCAGCACTGGGAGGGGCAGAGCTGCTGAGGGCCTTGGGGTTGGGAGGAGGCTTTGATCTTGGCCTCAGTGCTGGGCTTGGTGCACTTAGGGTAAAAATTCATAAGGCTGGAGGGGAGCAAAACCCAAAAGAGGTTGGGTGTCAAGTGCAGTAGTGCAGACAGGGCTGGAAGAGGGTGCATCCCCACCAGCAGAACAGAGAGCTTCATCCTCTGAAAGAAATCGCCTCATCAGTGCTGCCTTTGGGTCTGTAGGAAATTGTCTGCAACTCTAATGAGGCTGTGAAAATCTTTCTTCAAAGGACCAAAGTGACCTGCGCAAAACCTAAATGTGAATGGAAATAAATCCTGTCTTTCTTTGAGGGCAAAATCCATCACTTATTAATTTAGGCTCCTGGGGTGCAGAATCCAATCAAACCTTGTCCCATGAGAAGAAGCAGGAATTCGGGGACAATCAGGAGGAAAGTCACTCGGTAAAACAGACCTAGGGTTGGCAGAGACATTACTGTTAGCCAGAGGGGTACAAAGAAAAGGAGCGATCACCAGCTTTATAACTTGTCTAAAGCTGAAAGGAAAACTTGTTCACAACAAGGAAAGAGATGAAAGATACAAAGAACCAAATGAGGCCTGGGGATTTAGCTCAGTGGTTCTGGCGCCTGCCTCGCAAGCTCAAGGTCCCAAGTTCAATCCCCGGTACCAAAAACAAAACAAAGAAACAAAAGAACCAAATGAGACTTTTGGATATGAAAAATAACATTCGAAAAATATATGCTAAATTGGACTCGGAGTGTATGACATAAAAGAAGAAAAGATCTACAGGCCAACATCTTTATGACTCCCCCAAAAAACAAATAAATCAAAGAGAGAGAAAAAGGACGAAAACAAACTCACAGTGACAGAAACCTCAAGCAGTTTCACACGTATGTGTGGGTGAAGTAAGAAGAAAATTTGGGGAGGGAGAAACAGCCAAGGAATCAATGGTGAATTGTTTTCCAAATTTGAGGAGGCTCCAAACACACAAACTTAGGATCTAAAGTAATCCAACACAATGCACACAAAACCACAGCAAGCCTTTCGCAATCAAATTCTCTTACATCAATGATGAAAAGAAACAGCTGAAAGCAGGATAAGGAAACACACATTCCATAGAGAAGAATGGAATGAGGAATGGATCAGGCTCTGCAGAATCTATGCAGCCAGCTGTGTGGACCTGGAGTTCCATACCAGCAAACATGCATTTCAGAAGTGAAGGTAGCAACGTTTTCTGACAATAACAACAGGGAAAATTTAAAGGAATTCCTCCCTGGCACTATAACATTCAGGCAATAAGAAAACTATTCATGAGAAACTTGACTCTGAGGGATGGTTGGAGCATGTTGCCCACACTCTGGAGAGGCAGAGATGTCAGGTCAAGAAAAGCCAACACTCAGCTCAGGCTGCCTATGATCCCCCACTTTGTACGTCAACCATGAGCACGAAGAGAGGTTAAAGATGAAAAGAGGGAAACACATGAATATGTGCACATGCATTAGAGCAAGCAGAATGGACTTTATTGGCTTTTTGACTATAAATCAAAATAGGCTTTAGAGTAAAGAATATTACCAGGGATAGCAGGAGGTATTTTTCCTAATGAAAAATGCTTAAGTCACCAAGAACACAAATAAATACTAAATCTGCGTGTACCTACTAACAGGATTTCAAAATTCTTAAAGAAAAACAGTAAAAATGAAAGAATGGAAAAATTAATAATTACAATTGGATATGTCAGCAATTTTTATTGTCATGAATAAACAAAATACAAGAGAACTTAAGGAAGACTTGAACAACAGTATCATTCAACGTGACCTTTTGAAATTTATAGAGTACTCCACCCAGAAGAGTGGAATGCATTAAAGTGTCACTCAACATAGTCCTGACTGAGTTATAAAACAAGTTTCAAAACACCCCAAACAATTTAAAAGCATACAAAATAGGTCATCTGGTCACAGTGGAATTTACACAATATTGATAAACAGACATCTTGAAAAAATTCCCAACTATTTAGAAATTAATCAGCTTGCTTTTAACCATTCAAGAATAAATCACAAGAGAAATTATAAAATATTTTGAAGTGATCAAAAAGGAAAAGAGTATTGCCAAGTTTATAGAAATACAGCTACAACAGTGCTGAGAGGGAATTTTATAGCAACAGATATTTCTGTAAAATAAAGTAGGAAAACTCACAAATGACACTCCACTAGAAACTAGAAAAAAGAAGTTAAAGTAAATAGAAAAGATACAAGTAGATAAATAAAATAGGCACCCAATAAAATTTTTAAAAATAAAAGCTGATTTTGAGAAGATCAGTAAAAACACTGTAACTCTCACTGTGTTCATTAAGGAGAAAAATATAATTCCCAGATGCCTTGGGTGTAGGCGCTGGCTTCCGGCAAATGGGATAAGAACCCACACCTCGCGGCGCCATAGACAAGGAACTACCACACGGTGGCAGTCGTGAGCGGCCACGCTCCTCCCTTACAAAGCCCCCGTGTTCTGGATCCTGCTGTTTTCTGTAGGTTGGGGAGGATGCCAGCAGTACCAGGGGAGGCTGGCGTTTGCAGAGTTGTTCCAGCTCTGAGGCAGTGGGGAGCAAAGGGGCAAAGTCGTTTCAACACCGTGGTGGCTGCAGAAGGGAAGAGAGCAACAGGACTTGGAAGAGAGGCTGGTTTCCTTGGCAGGGACATGGCAGCCACGTGACCTTGAGATAACCTTGGACGTGTCTCCTAGTGCTTGGAGGATCCTGTGAAACTGAGCCGCGCTATCCCGCGGTCTGCAGACGAGGACTGAATGGTGTCACTTAGGTAACAGCGGCCAAAAGAGGGCTGGCTATAGAATTTGCAAAGCTAAAATCAAAATGAAAACATGGGAGCTGCTTGTGCAAAGACCAAGAAAAGAAATGTGTTAGAGGCAGTGAGTGATAAGCTTTTTCTTTTAAAAAATTTATAATTTTATAAAAGGGATAACAGTTACAGAGAAATAACAACATAAGCTTTCAAATTGTAAGATGATAGTTTTGGTGTCATAATTTTAGTAGACTAAATAATAATATTTTATTAGCAGAATTGCAAATTCATCTGTTATCTCACCAACAGACTTGGAGCGGCATTTTTTTTTACAGAAATCTGCTGATGCAGCTGGATAAAGAGTATTGCACAGGCAGTGCATTAAGATAATTTTGAAACATAAATCTTAATGTAGCTAGAATTAGAAATTTTCTATGAAAAAGTTATTAAAAGATTTAACTATTTAAACATCAGGTTCATGTAACACCAAACTGAATTTTAAATTGTTACTTATACAGCAGAATTTTAACATTTCTTCTGATGTTTCCAGGAAAATGTGGAGGCCCACACACTAAGAGTGAAAACGCCTTCATGATTTGTTATTAATTCAAAACTCCTGTTGATGCATTCAATGGCTGTGTCTTCGGTAAGAAGCAAAATTCAACTGTAAAATCATCCTTGATTTATCTGAAGCTTCCCGTGGAAGTAGCGCTTTGCTGCTGTGCGCTCCTGCCTGTAAGTTCGTGTCCACTCTGAGACTGGCTAACCTCCTTGGGGTTCTGAGCCCCTGGAGAGCTCTGGTACCTCCCAGCACTCCCCTGCCTGGCCCAGGTGCCGCACTTGGTCTGTGCTTTTCCCACATTTTGCTGCCTGAACCCTGGGTTTGTCCTGGAGTCCGGGCCAGGTGTGAATGAGGGTTCTGAGCTGCTCTGGAGATGAAAAGATGTGGAGTCCCAGGCTTTCTTACACGGAGACGCCCCTTTCCCTGCTGGGTTCAGGTCACGGCTGCTGCTGCTCCTTCAGCTGTCACTGCCAGCAGCCTTCTTCCCAGCTGCCCAGCTACCCGGGGCTGCTCCAGGCAGCCAGGCCAGCCTCCCCGGGCCCTGGGCGTGAGCCTGGACACCTTGTCCCTGACTCGCTCACCCTCCGCACGTACCTGCATTGCTGTCTCCGGGTTACACTTACCAAACACCAGCTGGGAGGAAGCACTATGGAGAAGGACGCGATGGTGACAGAGGAATGTGTCCCAGCATGGCCCCTGCCCCCCGAGGACGGGTCCCCATGTGAGCCCTGAGGACCACCCTGGCCACAAAATGGGAACCACTAGAAGTTGCTTTTCTTAACTGCATGCTTGCTACTGAGAAAAGTCAGTTTCCAAAATCCAAGATGTGAAAGACTTTGCTTTTTGAAAGTCTCTCAGTGTGAAGGAGACTTCTCCCTCTTGCCTGGTGTCCTGAGCCACCTTGTAACAGACACACGGGCTCCATTCTGTCACCTGTCGCAAGGGAACATCTGGAGACACAGCGTCTACCTCCGGGTGAAGGAACCGACCGTGAGGTTTCTCCCCAACCCAGGGCCAGTGGGAACATTCTCTCACAGCCTTGCATGGCCTCGAGCTTATGAGAACCAATTAACTTAGATTTTCATTAAAGTGTACAAGTCCTCAAATCCTGTAATTCCTGTCCTCTGGTTTATGGTAAGGCTGTGCGTGGCTGAGTCAAGCTACTAACCCATCCTTTGAGGGACAAATAGTTCCCTCTGGGAAACTGTCTCCAGTGAGCTTGGTTGTCAGGGCAGAGAGTCACCTTACACAATGCCAAAAGCAGCAGTTGCACCCCCAGAACTCCCGAGGAGAACTCAGCCCAGTCCCTGCGAAGCCATGCTGAGGTCATGAGTCTTCTGGGTAGATTGTGTGCTTCTCAGCGATCTTCACATTTCAGATCAACTTTGCCTCCTCTGCATTATTAGCCAGATTCCTTGTCACCAGGACAACATACCTGACACCTACAATTTAAAGGAGTCCGCAGGGTTTCAGAGGGTCAGCTGCTCCAGGGCAGAGAAGGTGTAGCCAGAAGACAGTGCAGAGCAGTCAAGATGCAAAGTGGGGGGCGGACAGAATGCAGCCTCCAGGTCGCACCCCTTGACCACCTCCCCCACCAGGCCCCACCTCCAACAGCACAGTAAGCTAGGACTCAGTAACAGATTAGCCCACTGATGAGCCATTTCCAGGGAGCACTTACCCCCCAGTAGCCCCGCCTCTGAACACTGGAGCATGCTGGGACAGTTTGGACCTAAGCCTTAACACTGCAACAGGCTGCAATGTCCACTGAGACCCAGGTGGGACAAAAGGTCCATGCTCCAGTGCTGTGGGTCATTCCCTGGGGTCAGAACAGAGGCGAGGAGAAATTTACCTCCTTGAGTGGTCAAATCTTTACATGGCAATGCATTTTTTAATAATTGCAAGCTCATGAGTCATTTAGGAAGGATGAATTAGAATTAATGCCATAAAAAAGAAACATAAAAAATAAAAAACATAAAACATAAAAAATAGGAACTACTAAGTTAAGTTAATTCAACTTCTGAAACTCAATGAAGCTCCTTTTCATGAAAGGGATTAAGATGCTGCTGAGGCATTCACTCCTGTAAGAATCAACAGCTGAGGTCACATGATATTAGAAATCTTTTGCACAGCAAAAGAAACAACCAGCAATGTACAGAGGCAACCCATAGAATGGGGAAAAAATTTACCAGGTTCTCCTCGGACACATGACTAATATTTAGAATATATAAAGAACTCCAAAAATCAGGCCCTCCCCCATATTTAAAGACCCAATCCAAAAATGGACATCAAAGTGAATAGGCACTTCTCAGATGAAGAAGTAGAAATGGCAAAGAAATATATGAAAAATGTTCAGCACCACTAGTAATTTGAGAGATGCAAATTAAAATGACACTGAGATTCCATCTCACTCCACAAAGAATGGTTCTTACCAAGAAATCAGCCAATAACAAATTCCGGCAAGGCTATAAGCTCCCACTTCTGGTGAGAGTGTAAATTGGTGCAACCACTATGGAAGTCAATATGGACAGTCCTCAAAAAACTGAAACTGAAAGTTCCATTTGACCCACTGATTCCCTTTCTAGGTCTCTTCCCAAAAGAGTTAAAAGCAGCGTATCACAGTTATTTATGCACACCTGTATTTTTAGCAGCACAATTTATAATGGCTAAATTTTGGGAGCAGCCAGGATTGTATATGAGCATCCAAAGATGAATGGATAAAGAAAATGTAGTTTTTATATACAATGGAGTACTGCTCCGCCCTAAAGAGGGATAAACTTAAGACACTTACTTATAGGTAAATGGATGCATCTTGCAATGTAATTTTTAGTGAAATAAAATGGATGCACGTGTTTAAATATCACATTGTTTTTCTCATGTGAGAAATCCAAAGGGTAAATAAGGAGCAAAATGGATGATAGATACTGAGAAATAGGAAGAAAATGTTCAAATAAAAAGAGGAACAAGGAAGGGGAAGGGACTAGGGTTTAAAAAAAAAGATTGGAAGGAAAATCATGGAAACAAAGTTTTGTAAATGGGGAAGAGAAGAGGGATTGAAGGGAGGGGAGGGAAATGGGAAAAAATAATTAAGACTTATTATGTACAGGTACAAATTCCCTGTGATGAATGTGATCATTATGTATAGCAAAACTGTAGCAAAAAAATAATTTTAAAAAAGATTCATTGTTGAAAAAGATAGAGAATCTGAAAAATCTGATTCATTGTGTGACTGAAGATTTAAAATGGACAGGAAAATGTCAATAACTATGAAGCCCCTATTGAAGCATCAGAGGGACTGAGAATATCGATTGCATACTAAATAATATTAAAGCCATTCTTTCATCGGTGCGTCATTGTTATACATGTGGGGCTCTTATTCTTCAGTATGCTCACGAGGTATTCAGGGTGCAGGTCATGATGTGCTGTGGTTTAGATCTATCTCAATGACCCCTGAAGGTCATGTGCTATGCTTGGTTGCCATCTTTTGCTGCTGTTGAGAGGTGATTAAAACTTCTGGAATTGGATCCTAATTGTAGCAGGTTAAGTCACTGGGGTGCTGCCCTGAAAGGGGACATTGAGACCCTGAATTTCCTTCTCTCTGTCTCTCTCTCTGTGTCTCTATCTCTCTCTGTCTCTCTCTGTTTTTGTCTCTCTCTGTTTCTGACTCTCTCTGTCTCTGTCTATCTCTGTCTCTGACTCTCTCTGTCTCTCTGTCTCTCTCTCTGTCTCTGACTCTCTCTGTCTCTCTGTCTCTCTCTCTGTCTCTGTCTCTCTCTCTGTCTCTGTCTCTCTGTCTCTGACTCTCTCTGTCTCTCTCTGTCTCTGTCTCTCTCTGTTTCTGACTCTCTCTGTCTCTGTTTCTGACTCTCTCTGTCTCTGTCTCTCTTTCTATCTCTTTGTCTCTGACTCTCTCTGTATCTCTGTCTGTCTCTCTATCTCTGTCTCTCTCTGTCTCTCTCTCTGTCTCTGTCTCTCTCTGTCTCTGTCTCTGTCCCTCTCTCCTTCCCAGCTGCCATGAGATGAGCAGCCCTGCCCCACCATCTGCCCCCCCAACTTGATGTTCTGCCTCCCTTCCAGGCTTCAGGAACAAAAGCAATGAAGCCAATTAACAAAAGATGGACACCTCTGAAACCCTGATCCAATGAACCTCCTCATTTAAGTAAATCTTCTCATCTATTTTGTCATAGCGACAGAAAACTGACAAGCAGATGATGTTTGCTTCTTGCCCCAAAACCTGAGTGAAAGAGTTCAGCACGTGTAGACTGGATTCGCCTTCTTTGCTCTATGAGCCCCCTTGGGCTGCAAGACATGGTGTTGGATTCTGGGTACGATGTTCAAGCTTCCCAATACCGATCTGCTCAGCTCATGGGGAACCAGGGCCCTGGCGAAGGCCGAGGTGCTCTGTTGACTACAGCTCTGGTCCAGTGGGAATTTGTCTGTAAGTTCCAACAGCCCCTCTGAATCAGGAGGCCACTGCCCATCTTGCGGACACACAGCGTCATCCCAACTTCCTTTAGAAATATTTCTGATCTGAGAGTAGAAAAGTGGTTACAAGGCCAGGAAAGGCAGTGTGTGTGCTGACGAGAAAAGGGAGTTGAGAGGCAACATGCAGGTGGAAGGATTAAGCTTTGATGTTGTACTGCACAGTAGGGCCAGTACCGCTTACACTAATTCACTACCTACTTCAAAACGGCTAGAAGAGAGGGTTTCTGATGTCCACAGCACAAAGAAATGGTCACATTGATTTTGTCACATTCATTAGTGAATGCACCCATTGAAATACCACAATGTAGTGCATATGAGCATACACAGGATTACTCTGTACCACTTTAAAATAAATGTGTCTGACCCATGGAAAAACGTGTTTTTAAAGTGTAAAGCTGTAAATGGAGAGTTCTTCCTCCTTCCTCTACTACCAAATAATCTGCTCAAATCTCTATCACTGTCCAAATCAAAATTGACCCTAAGTGAGAGATTTCTGTCTATGCCATGCTCTGTCTGAACATCACTTAGATGAAAGGAGGAAATGACCTTTAGTTTCTCTCTGAACATCCTCACCCCTGAGCTCCAGCACAGACTGCACGCTGCCAGGGCTGAGATGGCTTCTGCATGTCACAGAGCAGCAGGGGGACTGAGGGAGCCTAGCCTCCTCCAGCCCAACCGTGGGGTGGCTCAGAACTGGTCCTCAGAGCAGCCCTCATCTGGGGGACAGAAAGAGCTCTGTGACTCCCCTCAGAATCCCCACAGCATTCAGTGCAACCAAGCCCTCGGCATTGATGTCCGTGGAAATCCAAGAAACCGTGGCCCTGTGGTGTGGAGGATTCCTAGGGCTGGATGCAGCCAGGGGATAGGACAATCTGCTCACCTCTGTCCTGCAAGGAAATGGGGGATCCTTTGGGCCACACTGGTGTCCTCCTGGCTTCTTTTTCTACAGAAACAAAAAGCAGACCTAACTGACTTGGTGCCTGTCCCATTGGGTGGGTGGTGAAATTCTGAGAATTTTCACATGAATTTTATGAATCTTTGATAATGTGGGGAGATGGGCTCCTGTCTTTATTCCCTCAGACCCCAAAGCTGGGGCAATGGTTGGGAACTTTTGGATTTAGAAAGTATAGTTTCATGGCACTGGATATGAGCAGAGATGGAGCAATGAGACCGAAACTCGACAGGGCTGCAGGAGCAGCAAAATCTAGCACAGCTAAAAGTCCACTGAGCAGGCAGTGAGCCCAAAGCCCCCACCACTGGCCAAACCCCCACTCCACTCACACCAGGACCCAAAGGAACAGGAAGGAAGGAGCCCCCGGCCCCAGCAGCAGGGCAAATCGGCAGGAGTCTGAGTTAGACTGTGCTCCCCGCTCTCTAAAGGCCGTTCTTCTGACAGCAGAAAAGGTATCAAGTTTTTAATCCCTGTAATGCTTAGAATTGCAGCCACCCCTGAACCACACACCTGGACCTATAGCAGGGGACCTGTTTCGGCTACCTCTCTAGTCCCTGCTGGAGAAGATCACCAGCTATAGCCACGAGGGTCCTGCATGTCATCTTCACATTCTTCTTGGTGTTCCTGCTCCCCCTTCCAGGTAGGACAGCTAGGGAATAAGACTGCTCACCATGGAGACGAGGGAGAGTCTCTCTCTCTCTCTCTCTGTCTCTGTCTGTCTCTCTCTCTGTCTTTCTATCTCTCATTTTTCTTTCTTCTCCTTCTCCCTCTACCTGTCTCCTCCACGCCCCCACTCTGCTGTCTTCTACATTATTAGTTCTGCACTCCCTTCTTTCTGTACCTTATTCTCTCTCTCTTCTAAGCACAATTTTAGACCAAATCTATTGTACTTCACAGGACTTTGCAGAAGTCGTCCTGTGGACACACTCGATGCAGAGCTCTCCTGGTCTCACTGAGCAGGATGGCTTCCCAAACTGCATGTCTGATCTTTATTTAATCCTTGACATTATGGACGTAGAATAAAAGGGATGAGCAAGTGGAAGAGGAAGTGGAAGGGAGGATGGGATTGAGAGAGACAGAAGGAAGATGTGAGGCTACAACCTGAGGTTGTGAATCAGATGAACTTCCATGGGAAAGTCTCCTTCTGTCAGCTGCACCTGTGGCCTCAGTATTCCGAGGTTCTGAGAGACATCAGAAACTTTGAGTGGTGCCAACACTTAGAAGATACCAGGAGTGGAGCAAGACAAAGAGGGAGGGAGGAGGCAGGAGGGGCAAGGCCGTTAAACCACATGTCACATATAAGAAACAATCTCATTGAGATTTATGTTTTGTAAGTGAATACTTACAGCTATAAATTACATATACACTAAATTCTCATGAAACAACTTCTCTATTTGGAGTTGCATTCCTTTGTTCCCGCCCCAGGTCAAATAACTAATAAATCAAATGAGCAGGACAACAAAAAGTTAAAATAGGTCATCGCTGACCATTTCAAGGTGGAAACTGCTAGCCTGTGTGTCCAGGACTGGGGCCACTGACAGGTAAACGGCCTCTGCTCAGACTGCCTTGGACAGCTGCTCTCCGACCTGAACTGCGTGGCATGCATCAGAGCCTTCACAGCCTGATCCTAAGAGAAAAGTATCTCCTGCAAAGCAGCAACGTCAGGCTGTTGGTAAAGGTGCAAACAATCCCTGAGTCATGTTGCATTGTCCTGGTGGAATAAACCCCAGCCCGGATAATGACACGCACTAGTGTAAACAAAAGGCCTAACCACATGGGGCTGTGTCTTTTCTGAAATGGTGTTGCAGGAATGAAACTCAGTTACCTTTGATTTTTATTGTTTTCTTTTAGATTCTATTAAAGCTATAAGTGATCCTTACTTGCTACAAAAAGGGAGGCTCGCGCACATTCAAGTGTGATAAACACCAGGCATGGATCTGCACCTGCAGCCTGCTTCTAACCAAGTGCTTCGGATAATAGTACAGATGCTAAGAGCCCATCTTGACCGATGTGGAGCCAGAATCTTCGCCCTGAAAAACAACCTGTAAAATCAAATGAGATTAAACCACTTTGCTGAAAACAAAAAAATCTTGCCTTTTAGTAACTGTGCTGGTCTTGCAGTTTGACTCACACAATGTCTGCATCTGGGAGCCAGCTCTAATCTCTCCACAAGGTGACCAGGCCACCATGGCTGGACTTCTGTGTGCTTCCAGGTTGACGAACATCATCCCCTCTGGTCCCCAGATCTTCTTCTGATAGTCTTGGTGCTTTCCTGATGCATAGCTTGCTCTCCTCCTGTTCCTTCCCCTTGCAAACCCTTATCCACACTGTACACTCTGCCCAACTCCAAGTCCACCTCCTCCCAGAGCCAGAGGAGCCCCCCCCACCCCCATCCTCCGTGCTTCACAACTGCTCATTTTCCTTCAGGCACTGCTTCTTGCTCAGTGACACATCGTTCACATGTGGGTGAATTGTAGTCCCCTCCTTGGATGGAAGCTGTCAGTGGGTACTGAGTTTCTTATTCCTTCATGCACTCACCATTCAGTGGAGACCTTAGCTCAATGATTATTACATGTTAAATAACATAGTTGAGTTGTACCAAGTTTTCCTTAAATTTAGTTATAATATGATATAAACTAATGATGATACCCTGGTTACTTTTTGCATGACTGAGGCAAAATACTCAACACCCAAGCTTAGAGGAGGAAAGGTTTATTTCAGCTCAGTTTGTAGACGTTTCAGTCCATAGTCAGCATAGCAAATGGGGATCACAGTCCATAAGCATGGCAGGCAGAAGGCAGTGAGCAGCAAGCAGGAGCAGCAGCCTGTCTTCTTTCTTTCCTTTTGTGTTCTATCCAAGCAACAAGCTATTGATGATTGTCAGTCATGCCCAGAGTGGGGCATTCATTATCCACACCTTAATCTCAATATCACACCCTTAATTCACTTTACACACCCTAAATACAGCCACCTCCAAAAAGCCCCACCTAATAGAGCATGAGGCTTTGAGGGGACATCTAGATACAAGCCATCGCATTCTTACCCTGGCCCCCAAAGGTTTCATGTGCATCCCTTTCTACAAAAGGCATTCGCTCCATCTCTACGTGTTGCCAAAACCCTAACTGAAAAGTATTGCTGAAAAGTCCACGTCCAACATCTCCTCTGAGATTTAAGGTGAACTTAGCTGTGAGCCTCTGTACAAATGAAAAGAAAGTCGCTTTCAACATACAGTGGCATAAGATAAATATTTCCATTCCAAAAGGTATAAACAGGGGAATTGAAAGGAATGGGACCAAAGCAAGTACAGAATCCACAGGGCAAATGTGAAGTCCAAGTCCAGCATCCAGAGGGATCTGTCGTAAGATGTGAACTCCAAAGGACTTGGTGGCTCTCCCCCTATGCCACTATCAGTGGTTGCAGCTCCCATGGCTTCTCTCTGGCCCCGCTCTGCTCCCTCCTTGAAGCTCTTTTTCAGATGATCCATGTGCCTCGCTTCTCCAACCTTCTGGGGTCTCCACTCCACCTTCAGCCTCATACTCACAACTTTACCCACTGCCCTCTCAGGGGAATGCTGCCTGGCCTCTCAGGCCATGTTCTGAAATCTGACTGGAAACCTTCCTCATACCACAACTCTTGCGTTCTACATGTACCTAAAACCAGCACCATCAAGTTCAGTAACATCAAGTTCTGCTGCCAGCAGGAGCAGTAGCCAGGCTTCCTTCTCTCTTGGCTATAGGAGCCGAGTTTCTGGATTGCTGAGCATTGTGAACTCAATCTATAGCTTTTCTACAGTTAGCAGTAATCCATGACATATTTCAAAGTATTTACAAGAGAAGGTTCTAGATGATCCAGTACAAAGAAACAATTATGCTGATTTTGTAATTGGATACTGTATGTGTGCAATGAAATATCACACTAAACTCGATAAGTATATACAATTACTACGCTTTGATTAAAAAAAAAATCTCTGACCAGCAGAAAACCATGACCGGCCTCTAATGCATGGAACTGTAAATTAAGAGGTTCTCCTACTTTATCTATTCTCCCAGCACTTTGCATGGACCTCCATCATATTTCTAATTAAATGACCATTACTAATAGATGTTTTTCCTAAGTGCTTGTCTCTTTAAACTTCCTTTATGTAGAAAGCATATCAGACCTCTTAGCTTCTCTTAGAAAACCCTCGCCCTGCCCTGTAGCACAAACTCTGTCCATTGTTGTGGCCAGCAATGGCTTTTCCATTTTACAGAGGTTCTGGGGGACCCCAGGGAAGCTGCAACCCCCTGACCCACAGGGCACCTCCAGAACTGACTCCAGCGATAGAGTCTGAAAGTGTGTGGAAGTGCTGGGAACCCCACTCAGTGTTGGGATGCAGCATCGAAAGGACAACCATACCCCTCAGCATTGACGTCAGCATAAATCTAAGAAACTTTGATTAGGAAATGTGGAAGATTTCTGGAGCTGGATGTGGCCAGAATGACTGCACGCATCTCTCATTCACCTTGCCCTACGTAACCCAGGAACACCTATCCAAAGACAATGGTGTTTTCCCAGCATTTCTCTATGAAAGGAAGCTGCACACACATCTAACTCAGTCCCTGCACCATGGATGAATTTCTGAAGACCTTTCATATGAATTTCACCATCTTGTGGTAAACTGGAACGATGCGGACTCATCTCCCTTTCTCTGCAACCATAGCCAGGATCACCTTTTGGAACTCAGGAACTCAGCAAGCCCAGATTCATCCTTGCTGTTAAATGCACACAGGGATGGAAGAATGAGCTTGAATCCATCATCTGAGTCTCAGGAATAGCAGACAACTGGAGAGCAGCTCGACAAGTGAGCTTGCCATCACCTGCCCTAAATCTATGCCACCATGGGTCAAGCCCAGCCCCACACCCCATCATCTCCAAAGCCTGAACAAACAAAGCAGGAAGAAGCTTCTGGTTCCAGGCAGGAGAGAGTTTGCATAAAGAGCCCTGCATGTGCTTCGTTCTCTAAGTGGTGTTCGCCTGACACACCAGTTAAAACCTGCAGCCAGTGCAGAAATCTACCCCAGGGGCCAGCACCTTTCAAAGCAGACTGTGCTCCACTGCCTCATGTGTCTCTGCCTCCAAGTTCAGCAGCTGTCAGCTATCAGCAATGAGGATTCTTCATTTTCTCTTCTCCATCCTCATCGTATTTTTACTGATGCTTCCAGGTAAGGTGGGAAGAGAAACAGAAGAGTTCACAATATAAGGTGGAGTTGATATTCTCTCTCTCTCTCTCTTTCTTTCTCTCTCTCTGTCCCACTCCCTTGGCCTCAAGCCAGTCTTGTTCTTTGTCTCTGTCTTTCTTTCCTCCTGTCTCTAACTCCTTTTACTTCTTTCTCATTCTTTCCCTGACTCTGTCACCATGGCACCTTTCTCTCCTTTTACTTCCTTCTTCTCTCTCCCTCCTTCTCTCCTCCCCTTCCCACTCCTCCCTCTACATTCTTCTCCCTTCTCCCTTTGCTTCTCCCTTTCTCTCTCTTCCTTCTTTCCCTGCCTCCTCCTCTTCTTCCCTAAGCAGATTTTTTTTTTACCAATTTGATTGTATGGATTACTTGATGGAACTGAACACCATTTGCAACAACATAAAAAAATGTTTCAGAGTCTAAGTGTCAACGCACAGCTACATCTAAGCCAAACTGCACTTGTTGTCTTGTGTCCTCACTATTCCTCTAGCCAAGACAGCTTACTATGACTAAAGGCTGGGGTGATGTTTTGTTTTTTCCTTAGGACATTTTCAGTAATAGTAAGCACTTTCACATTCATGTATAGAAATGATGAACATATTTTATAGATCACCAAACAGTGGAGTCATTGGGTACCCTGGAGAATCCTGTAGAATAATCAAGCCCAGCCTATACTTGTGGAATTCTCTATTCTTTTGTCTTTGCAGAGGGGGGCTCTTGTGGACAGGTCTCTTGTGAGTTAGCTGCTCTAGGCTCCCTTCAAGTGGCATGTCAGACATTGCCTGTCTGAGCCTTATTTCACCCTTGACATTGTGGAAATGGAATAAAAGGAATGAAAAAGTGGAAGAGCACAGTGGATGAGATAGTGATGGGGAAATGAAACTGGGAAACTAAACCTGAGATCATGAATCACATAGAAATTATATTGAAAAAGCTTCATTTTGTCAGCTTGTTTATGGTTCTGTGTTAACTGAAGAAAACTGAGTTTTTGAGAGACACCAGATAGCTTGCTATGTGCCAATGCTTAAAACAATGCCAGGAAGAGAGAAAGAACGAGGGAAGGAGGAGCAAAGGAAGGAAGGATAGGAGTAGGACCAGAAACCAGATACTAAGTACAATGTTTGAGAAGTTCGAGTTTGCAGTTAGTTTTATTTCCAACTGTACATAACTTTAGGTGTCAAGAGTCATAAAACAATGTCTAATCTTTGAGGTACTTGGTTGTTCTCTCACCTCAGTTCAAATGGTGAATTAAATTACTTAGAAAAGAAACAGTTAAAATAGTTCCCTACTGGCTATTCTCATGCTGGAAAGGTAGACCTGTGTGAACAGAAGGAGGTGAGATCAATGAAAGGCAACATTTTTCTAGGAAGGCTGCCTTGTGGAGCTTTTGTCTGACCCAAACTGGGGGTCACAGATCAGAGACTTCTAGGACATTCTGGATCTAGAACATTCTGGTTCTAGAGTGTTCTGGCTCTAGAAAAATGCATGTCCTTTGCAAAGGTACCAGTGCATGCCTGGTCAAAATGGGATGAAAATCACCCTTGGGTGATGTTGCATTACCCTGAAAAAATAACCACAGCACTGGGAAAGAAACTCAATAAGGTGTACAGAAGGTCACAGCAGCACATGGGTTTATGTTTTTCCTGCCATGGTGCTTATGGTATAACAACTTTTTTTTCTTTTAGATTCTACTACAGCTATAAGCAATCCTTACAGTTGCTACAAACATGGAGGCAAATGTATATTCAGATGCAAGAAAAACCAGAAGAAGACTGGCTACTGTCTTGCTCTAGCAGATTGCTGTAAA
This sequence comes from Heterocephalus glaber, assembly GCF_000247695.1. The sequence goes on from NW_004625012.1 coordinate 104,522, forward strand.
TGATATTGAGAAAGCAGAGATCAGCGTGACAAATGAGGAGTCAGAAATTGCTCTCTTAGTAACTACCTATATAATATAATAATATTAAACCTCTTTGCACAAAACAAGGAATGTTGCCTTTAGTACTTGTGGTCTTGCAGTTTGAGTCACACAAACCAATATCTGAAGTCTTTGGGGCTCAGACTTAAGCTGCTACCTTGTTCACCTGTGGGTAGAATTGTAGTTCTCTCCTTGGATGGAAGCTCTCAGGGGATGTGAATTTTGTGTTATCCACTAATGCACTCACCCTCAGTGGAAACCTTATTTCACAAGTCATTGTAAATTGAATGCCAAGGCTGAATCACTAAGTTTTTCTTAAATGCAGAATCTTATATAAGCTAGTGATGTAGAAAACCATGTCCTTATTGAAGGCACTGACTAAAGACAACAATAAAGCATGCAATCCAGGAAAATGGGAGTCTAGGTTAAAAAGAAAAGGTCTTTCAATGGGAAGAAGAAAGCAGATATTGAAAGAGCCCTCACCTTCATTCCAAAGCCTTTCTTTGCTCAATCATGAGGTGTCTCATCTGTGTATAGCCCTCTTTCTTTATATAACACTTCAATGAACATCCATATAAACTACATTTGGGTCAATGTAATTCTGATCCATAATAATACCTTGAATTTCACAAGGATTCAAGATGAAGAAAAGAAATGAGGCCTTGTTAGAGTTTAAATGTCTTTATCTCAATAGATCTAAATCATAAGAAGGTCTGTCCACAGATTCAAATTATATTACCAAAACATTAATGATAGGTTAGTGCAATACTTTTTTTTTATAAATTCAAACCAATTGTCAAAAACATCTCATGATCTCCATCCCAGACTCGTAGGGCAGTGAAGCTCAGCTGGTCCCAGCACCCAGAAGGAAGCTCCCCCGCTGCCATCCCAAGCTCCTAGGGCAGAGAAGGTGAGCCGCGTGGGTGCCAGAAGC